>CM063497.1:103368624-103428624 GCA_032207245.1 Pardosa pseudoannulata | reverse complement strand
ACATAAATAGCATAAAATATTATTTAAAATAAATTGCACTTAAATTTTCTTCTTGGAAATATATGAATGGAATACTATTTAATCATTGTATGAAATAAATAAATATATAATATATGATAATATATATATATATATATATATATATATATATATATATATATATATATTTATATATATATATATTTATATATATATATATATATATATATATTTATATATATATATATATATATATATATATATATATATATATATATATATATATATATTAATATAATATATTATTAATTTTAAATAATTTAAAAATAATCTTTAAAATGAAATAATATTCTTGATTTTTTTTTCTAAGTATATCACAGTAAAATTTCAAGATATTCAATTATAGCTAATTCTATGGGTAAGAAGCTATATTAAACTGTTTTCTTGTAATCTATAAATTAAATATATAATTAACGTGACATCTATAACTATTTAAATAATAATTCCAGAATAAAAAATATAAAGAATAACACACCTCCGTTATAATAAGTAAGTTTGTTTTACAACTTCTGTCATCTACCTCTTAAAAACTATTATTTAGAAAATAATTTTGACCGTAAAATACTTTTCTTTGAATAAAACTGTAATATGCATTTTTCAGTATGATTATAACCCTTCTTTATTCTTTGAATTATTAAAATATTGTCTTATAATTAGCTATATTTCGAACCGATTATATTTAAAAACCCCTGTTTACTGACAGGGAAAGTAATATCCTTGATACTATTTTCTAAATTTCATAAAATAAAATTTCAAATATAGCTTGTTTTTGTAGATAATATATGTGATATCAACAACCATTAAAATAATCATTTGATAATAAAAAAATCTAAATTTTAGAATTCCCTCATTATATCGATTTATTTTACTTTAAAACGTATATCACCTACCTAGTAAAAAGGATTACTTTATAAAAAAATTGCAGTTTAAAATTTCTTCTTGGAATTATATGTAAAGAATCATATTTAAATAATATATATATATATATATATATATATATATATATATATATATATATATATATATATATATATATATATGTATGTATATATGTATATATATAAATATATATAAAATATATATATAATATATAATTTTATATATATATATATATATATATTATATTATATTATATATCAATATATATATCATATTAATATAATATATAATTAATTTTAAATAATTTAAAAATAAACTTTAAAGATAAATAATATTCTTGATTTTTTTACGTATATCACAGTATAATTATAAGATATTCAATTATAGCCTGTTTCTAAGGGTAACAAGCTATATTAAATTCTTTGCTTGTAATCTATAAATTAAATACATAATTAACGTAACATCTACATTTATTTAAACAATCCTTCGAAAATAAAAAAAAATATAAATATTAATACACCTGCATTATAATAAGTAAGTGTGTTTAAAAACTTCTGTCATCTACCTAGTAAAAACTATTATTTAAAAAAAAAACTTAGACAGTAAAATGCTTTTTTTTTAATAAAACTATAATATGCATTTTTCAATATGCTTATGACCCTTCTTTATTTTTTTACATTTTTAAAATATTATTTTATAAATAGCCTTATTTCCAACCGATTATATTAAAAATCCCCGATGACTGACAGGGAAATAATATTCTTGATACTATTTTCTAAATATAACAAAATGAATTTTCAAATATAGCTTGCTTTTATAGATAATGTATGTCATATAACCAACCATTAAAATAATCATTTGATAATAAAAAATATAAGTTTCAGAATTCCGTCATTATATTGATTCATTTTACTTTTAAACGTATTTCACCTACCTAGTAAAAACTATTATTTTAAATAAGTTGCCGTTAAAATTTCTTCTTGGAATTATATGTAAAGAATGATATTTTAATAATAATAATAATAATAATAATAATAATAATATATATATATATATATATATATATATATGTATGTATATGTATTATATATATATATATATATATATATATATATATATATATATATATATATATATATATATATATATATATATATATATATATATATATATATATTTATATACATATATATATATATATATATATATATATATATATATATATATATATATATATATATATATATATATATATATATATATATATATATATATATATATATATATATATATATATATATATATATATATATATATATATAATGTATATCATATTAATATAATGTATATAATTAATAATATAATTAATATTAAAATTTAATAATTTAAAAATAATCTTGAAAGATAAATAATATTCTTGAATCTTTTTAAAGTATATCACAGTAAAATTTCAAGATATTCAATTAGAGCTTGTTTCTTTGGATAACAAGCTGTATTAAATTCTTTGTTTGTAATCTATAAATTAAATACATAATTAAAGTGACATCTGCAACTATTTAAACAATCCTTCGAGAATAAAAAATATAAATATTTATACACCTCCGTTACAATAAGTAAGTTTGTTTTAAAACTTCTCGCATTTACCTCGTAAAAACTATTATTTAAAAAATAACTTAGACTGTAAAATAATTTTTTTTAATAAAACTATAATATGTATTTTTCAATATGCTTATGACCCTTCTTTATTCTTTTCGTTTTTATAATATTGTTTTATAATTAGCCTAATTTCCAAACGATTATATTAAAAAATCCCCGTTCAATGACAGCGAAATAATATCCTTCATACTATTTTCTAAATATAACAAAATAAAATTTCAAATATAGCTTGCTTTTATAGATAATGTATGTCATATAACCAACCATTAAAATAATCATTTGATAATAAAAAATATAAGTTTCAGAATTCCGTCATTATATTGATTCATTTTGCTTTAATATGTCTTTTATCTAACTAGTAAAAACTATTTTTAAAAAAAATTACCGTTAAAATTTCTTCTTAAAATTATATGTAAAGAATGATATTTTAACAATATATATATATATATATATATATATATATATATATATATATATATATATATATATATAGATATATATACATATAGATATATATATATATATATATATATATATATATAATATATAATATATATACATGTATATATATATATTATAATATATATTAATGTATATCATATTAATATAATATATAATTTTAAATAACTTAAAAATAATCTTTAAAGATAAATAATATTCTTGATTTTTTTAAATATATCACAGTAAAATTCGAAGATATTCAATTATAGCCTGTTTCTATGGATTACAAGCTATATTAAATTCTTTGCTTGTAATCTATAAATTAAATACATAATTAACGTGACATCAGGAACTATTTAAATAATCATTCGAAAATAAAAAATATAAATATTAATACACCTGCATTATAATAAGTAAGTGTGTTTAAAAACTTCTGTCATCTACCTAGTAAAAACTATTATTTAAAAAACAATTTTGACCGTAAAATGCTTTTCTTTGAATAAAACTATAATATGCATTTTTCAATATGCTTATGTCCCTTCTTTATTCTTTTTGTTTTTGAAATATTATTTTATAATTAGCCTTATTTCCAACCGATTATATTAAAAATCCCCGATCACTGAGAGAGAAATAATAGCCTTCATACTATTTTCTAAATATAACAAAATAAAATTTCAAATATAGCTTGCTTTTATAGATAATGTATGTGCTATTAACAACCATTTATATGATCATTTGATAATAAAAATATAAATTTTAGAATTCTCTCATTATATATATTCATTTTACTTTAAAACGTATTTCATCTACCTAGTAAAAACTATTATTTTTAAAAAAATTGACGTTACAATTTCTTCTTTGAATAAATATAAGGCATGGTTTCGTCGTTTATTTTATTCAGTTAGTTTTAAATTTATTTTTGTACTACGATTGTATTTTAAACTAAATATATATATAAAAAAAAACATGTATGATATGAAAATAATTTCTTCCATACTCTTAAGGTATATCAAAATCAAATTTTAGTCTACAAACATTCTATGAGGTCAACGTTTTTTATTTACTCTTACTAGCTTTTCTTATTTTATTTTGAATAAACTTCTTTAGACTGACGTTATTATTAAAGTTTTTACGCAAAAGCTTAGATATGATGGATTATAAATAAATGTTTATATATTTTATACTTATTTTCAGCTTTCTTCCGCATTTCTTCACATCATAAATTAGAAATTAAGTAATTTATGTAAAGTCTTGAAACTTAAAAACCTTTTACGAATAAATATATGTAAATTTTCTTAACGTTTTCCATCAATTTGATTTTTTTTCTGCTTTAGCATATTTTATCGGGATTAACTTGTTTTTTATAACTTCATACATCATAATAAAATACTTTTGAATAAATTATAATTAATTAAATAAATATATTTTGATATATTTCGTTAAATTTCTGCTTGAAAGTTTTTAATATACCTAGAAATAATTAGCATTTAAAGTACATTAATAAAAATATGTTCATGAAAACAGTTTTTGGAATCAATATAATGCAATAATATTTCATTTTATTATACTGGAATACTCTACGATCTAGCTTTAAATCATGTTTATTGTAAGTAGATTATGTAACTTTTCTTTAGATTTTCTGTATATATATCTCGATAAAGAACTTTCTCAGGTGCTTTATAATTATCATTTCTTTTCCTGGATAAGAAAATGTTCTTATCCAGTCTTCTTTATGTTTTTCTTATAATGGATTTCTTCTTGATTTGGCTTTTAATCAATTTAATTGTAAGTAGTTTATGCTGTTTTTCTTGATGGCTTTTTGTAAATATATATTGTTAAACAACTTCCCCAGGAGCTTCATATTTAGCTATTAATCATTTTTAATTGTAAGTAGTTTATGCTGTTTTTCTTGATGGCTTTTTGTAAATATATATTGTTAAACAACTTCCCCAGGAGCTTCATATTCAGATTTTAACCATTTTAATTGTAAGTAATTTATGCTATTTTTCTTTCTGGGTTTCTGTAAATATATTTCGTTTCACAACTTCCTCAGGAGATTTATATTTTTCATTTCTTTTACTGGATTACAAAATGTTCTTATCCAGTCTTCTTTATGTTTTTCATATACTGGATTTCATCTTGATTTAGCTTTTAATCATTTTAATTGTAAGTAGTATATGTTACTTTTCTTCCTGGCTTTCTGTAAATATATCTTGTTAAATAACTTCCTTAGGAGCTTTATATTTTTAATTTCTTATACTGGATAAGAAAATGTTCTTATCTAGTCTTCTTTATGTTTTTCTTATGCTTGATTTCTTCTTTATTTAGCTTTTAATCATTTTAATTGTCAGTAGATTATGTTATTTTTCTCTCTGGTTTTCTGTAAATATATTTCGTTAAACACTTCCTCGGGAGCTTTATATTTTTCATTTCTTATACTGGATAAGAAAATGTTCTTATCTAGTCTTCCTTATGTTTTCTCAGAATGGATTTCTTCTTAATTTAGCTTTTAATCATTTTAATTGTAAGTAATTTATGCTATTTTTCTTTATGGCTTTTTGTAAATATATCTCGTTAAACAACTTTCTAGAGAGCTTTATATTTTTCATTTCTTATACTGGATAAGAAAATGTTCTTATCTAGTCTTCTTTATGTTTTCTCAGAATGGATTTCTTCTTAATTTAGCTTTTAATCATTTATTTGTAAGTAGTTTAGGTTACTTTTCTTGCTGGTTTTCTGTAAATATATCTCGTTAAACAACTTCCTTAGGAGCTTTATATTTTTAATTTCTTACACAGGATAAGAAAATGTTCTTAGCCAGTCTTCTTTATGTTTTTCTTGTACTGGATTTCTTCTTGATTTAGCTGTTAATCATTTTAATTGTAACTAGTTTGTGTTATTTTTCTTTCTGGGTTTCTGTAAATATATTTCGTTTCACAACTTCCTCAGGAGATTTATATTTTTCATTTCTTTTACTGGATAAGAAAATGTTCTTAGCCAGTCTTTTTTATGTTTTTATCAAACTGGATTTCTTCTGGATATAGCTTTAAATCATTTTAATTGTAAGTAGGTTATCTTACTTTTCTTTCTGGCTTTCTTTAAATATATTTTGTTAAACAACTTTCTCAGGAGATTTATATTTTTTAATTCCCATACTGGATAAGAAAATGTTCTTATCCAGTTTCATTTATGTTTTTTTTTTGTATACTGGATTTCTTCTTCATTTAGCTTTTAATCATATTAATTGTAAGCAGTTTATGTTAATTTTCTTGCTGTCTTTCTATAAAAATATCTCGTTACACAACTTCCTCAGGAGCTTTATATTTTTCATTTCTAATACTGGAAAGAAAATGTTCTTATCCAGTCTTCTTTATGTTTTTTTATACTGGATTTCTTCTTAATTTAGCTTTTAATCATTTATTTGTAAGTAGTTTATGTTACTTTTCTTGCAGGCTTACTGTTAATATATATTTTGTTAAATAATATAACGTGAAACGCAATATTTTTAAAAATATTGTACGTTGATACGTTGCACTAGACTCAATAAATCTACTTCGCTTAAGAATAATCTAATTAAGGAATATGTTAACTATATTTTAATTGCTGAAATTTTACTGTCTAAGTTTGTAAAAAAAAAAAAAAAAAAAAAAAGTCATTACACGTGCAAACACACGTGTATGATTATGTCTCTTTAAACACACACACACACGTGTATGTTTGTGTCTCTTTTAACCATATGGCGACTTTATGCAATGCAGAGTTAACATCCTTATATATACTATTCACATCATTAGCTTCCCTTCATTGCTACTGCAAGACTTAAAATGCAAAGTAAAACATAAAAAGATTTAAATAAAACCTGCTGTAACGCTTAGCTTATCATTATTTTTCACACGCATAGGTTGGGGGAGGAGAGAAAGACACGGTTGCCAGCAAGCAAACATGCACCCACTACCATGCTATTGTTCTCCCTGCAACCGCAATGAATTATGATTGATAACAATATAACAGATTTCAGTGCATGAAATAATTTTAAAATTCAAGTCAAAATCGTTTTGGACATGAGTGACTACGTCTTAACGTGTTTGCATTTCCAGTGCAATAAAAGCGATGTGAATCAAGAGATGTGGCTTTAAGATATTGTTAGATATGTAATGCAACTTTATCACTTTCAAGTTCGTATTTGATGTTATTGTTAATTAATATAATGTAGATATTTTAGGGTATAAAAGAATTTACATTTTATCATAAATGGTTCAACTTAAAACGTATTCATTTTACTCCTTTGGGTTAAGTGACATTACAGAGCTTTTAAAATTCAAATATGCAAATAGACAGACTCATAACATTCTAAGTTTGTAGTGTACCCATTACAGGGGCACAAACACGTGTATGTGTGTGTTTTTTAACCGCATGGCGACTTTATACAATGCAGAGTTAACACAATTATATATTTTATTCACATAATTAGCTTCACTTCATTTCTACTGCAAGACTTAAAATGGTAAGCATTAGAATCTAGAAGAAGAAGAATTTGATAAGAAAATAAATTAACAGTATTTAGTAAAATAAAAATAATCATGAAAAGTAATTATGATTGTGATATATATGATTGACTATTATTAACTATAAGAGAGCATGATGGGACGTGGCCTCCGTTTGTTAGAATCTAGAAGAAGAATTTGATAAGAAAATAAATTAGCAGTATTAAGTAGAATAAAAATAATTGATCATGAAATGTAATAATGATTGAGATATATATGATTGACTATTATTGACTATAAGAGAGCTTGCTGGCATGTGGCCTCCATTTGTTAGAATCTAGAGGAACAAGAATTTGATAAGAAAATAAATTAGCACTATTAAGTAGAATAAAAATAATTGATCATGAAAAGTAATTATGATATAGATATACATGATAGTCTATTATTAACTACAAGAGAGCATGGTGGCACTTGGCCGGCGTTTGTTAGAATCTAGAAGAAGAAGAATTTGATAAGAAGATAAATTAGCAGTATTAAGTAAATTAAAAATAATTGATCATGAAAAGTAATTATGATTAAGATATATATAATTGACTATTATTAACATTGCATTAGACAGACATGCAAATAGACAGACTCATAACATTCTGAGTTTGTAGTGTAAAAAACACCTATTACACGGGCACATACACGTGTATGTGTGTGTTTCTTTTAACCGTATGGCGACTTTATGCAATGCAGAGTTCACACAATTATGTATTTTATTTACATAATTAGCTTCCCTTCATTGCTACTGCAAGACTTAAAATGCAAAGTAAAACAAAAACAGATTTAAATTAAACCTTCTGTATCGCTTAGCTTATCATTATTTTTCACACGCATAGGTTGGGGGAGGGGAGAAAGACACGGTTGCCAGCAAGCAAACATGCATCAACTATCATGCTATTGTTCTACCTGCAACCGCAATGAATTATGATTGATAACATTATAACAGATTTCAGTGCATGATACAACTTTAAAATTCAAGTCAAAATAGTTTTGGACAGGAGTGACTACGTCTTAACGTGTTTGCATTTCCAGTGAAATAAAAGCGATGTGAATCGAGAGATGTGTCTTTAAGATATTGTTAGATATGTAATGCAACTTTATCACTTTCAAGTGCGTATTTGATGTTATCTTTAATGAATGCAATGTAGATATTTCAGGATATAAAAGAAATTGCATTTTACCATAAATGGCTCATCTTAAAACGTATCACATTTTACTCCTTTGGGTTAAGTGACTTTACAGAGGTTTTAAATTTAAAAATGCAAATAGACAGACTCATAACATTCTGAGTTTGTAATGTAAAAAAAAAAAAACACTTATTACACCGGCATACACACGTGTATACCTGTGTATTTTTAACCTTATGGCGACTTTATACAATGCAGAGTTAACACAATTATATATTTTATTCACATAATTAGTTTCACTTCATTGCTACTGCAAGACTTAAAATTCAATGTATTCGAATCTAGAAGAAGAAGAATTTGATAAGAAAATAAATTAGCAGTAATTAATAAAATAAAAATAATTAATCATGAAAAGTAATTATGATTGATATATATATATATATATATGATTGGCTATTTTTAACTAGAAGAGAGCATGGTGGCACATGACCTCTGTTTGTTAGAATCTAGAAGAAGAGTTTGATAAGAAAATAAATTATCAATATTAAGTAAGATAAAAATAATCATGAAAAGTAATTATGATTGAGATATATATGATTGACTATTATTAACTATAAGAGAGCATGGTGGCACGTGGACTCCGTTTGTTAGAATCTAGAAGAAGAAGAATTTGATAAGAAAATAAATTAGCAGTATTAAGTAAAATAAAAATAATTGATCATGAAAAGTAATTATGATTGAAATATATATTATTAACTATTATGAACTTTAAGAGAGCATGGCGGCACGTGGCCTCCGTTTGTTAAAATCTAGAAGAAGACGAATTTGATAAGAAAATAAATTAGCAGTATTAAGTAAAATAAAAATAATTGATCAGGAAAAGTAATTATGATTGAGATATATATGATTGACTAATATTAAAATTGCGTTAGACAGACATACAAATAGACAGACTCATAACATTCTGAGCTTGTAGTTAAAAAAACACCTATTACACTCGCACATACACGTGTATGTGTGTGTTTCTTTTAACCGTATGGCGATTTTATGCAATGCAGAGTTTTTATTTACATAATTAGCTTCCCTTTATTTCTACTACAAGATTTAAAATGCAAAGTGAAACATAAAAAGATTTAAATAAAACCTGCTGTAACGCTTAGCTTATCATTATTTTTCACACGCATAGGTTGGGGGAGGGAAAAAAGACACGGTTGCCAGCAAACAAACATGCACCAACTACCATGCTATTGTTCTCCCTGCAACTGCAATGAATTATGATTGATAACAATATAACAGATTTCAGTGCATGAAACATATTTAAAATTCAAGTCAAAATCGTTTTGGACATGAGTGACTACGTCTTAACGTGTTTGCATCTCTAACGCAATATAAGCGATGTGAATCAAGAGATGTGGCTTTAAGATATTGTTAGATATGTAATGCAACTTTATCACTTTCAAGTCCGTATTTGATGTTATCGTTAATGAATATAATATAGATATTTTAGGGTATAAAAGAATTTGCATTTTAATATGAATAGTTCAATTTAAAAGTTATCATATTTACTCCTTTAGATTAAGTAACAATAGATTTTTTAAAATTGAAAAATGCAAAAAATATATTTTATAACTACATCTTCCAAAGGGATGTTGACATTTTAACTATTAAATAGCAATCATGATTTTGTGGGATTTGCAGTGCTACGGTCTACATGATTTGAAACAAGAGGGCTAAGGACACCGGGAACTACTGTTTAGAATCGACTCCGAACAGCTATGAACATCATGGCACAGCAGGATTTGATCCTACGAACTCCGGAACCAATTATCAGAGCCTTAACTATTCCATCATCTTTCAGGTAATTAACAAAGAATAAAAATTTCCAATAAATTTCATTACAACTCTATATTTGTTATCTTATGGATTCTCGCCGAATTGGCTGATTATTATCCTTCCTTAGATTCTAACAAACGGAGTCTACATGCCACCATGATCTCTTATACTTACTAATAGTCAATCATATATATTTCAATCAGAATTACTTTTCATGATAAATTACTTTATTTTACTTAATACTGCTATTTTATTTTCTTATCAAATTCTTCTTCTTCTAGATTGTAACAGACGGAGGCCACTTGTCACCATGCTCTCTTATAGTTGACAATAGTCAACCATATATACCTCAATCATAATTACTTTTCAAGATTAATTATTTTTATTTTATTTAATACTGCTAATTTATTTTCTTATCAAATTCCTCTTCTTCTAGATTCTAACAAATGGAGGCCACGTGCCACCAAGCTTTCTTAAACTTAATAATAGTTTTCTCAGTCACAATTACTTTTCATGATTAATTATTTTTATTTTACTTAATACTGCTATTTTATTTTCTTATCAAATTCTTCTTCTTCTAGATTTTAACAAACGGAGGCCACGTGCCACCATGCTGTCTTATAGTTGATAATAGTCAATCATATATATCTCAATCATAATTACTTTTCATGATTAATTATTTTTATTTTACTTAATTATTTTCTTATCAAATTCCTCTTCTTCTGGATTCTAACAAGTGGAGGCCATGTGCCACCAAGCTTTCTTACAGTTAATAATAGTTTTCTCGGTCACAATTAATTTTCAAGATTAATTATTTTATTTTACTTAATACTGCTAATTTATTTTCTTATAAATTTCTTTTTCTTCTTGCTTATCCCTCTATATGAATCAGATCAGACCCATGTGATTGTTCATTTTAAGTACATCCATAGACGAAAGTAGGTCTCAAAAGATCTCATCAAAAGAACAAGTGAATGCAGTTGATAAGGTGTTATGTAGTAGCCTCTTCAATATTACACTTGGTGTGAACAAAGAAGTTCCTAGTATCAATGGAAAACCTGAAGATTTTTAAATTCCCTGAAATAAGTGGAGTCCACGCAGTTTGGTCACTCCTGTCACTTACTAAAACGATTAAACTACCAAGAACCTTACTGGAATATCATGGATGCAATGTGGTTTCTCCCAAAAATGTTTATAGAAGCCTTATTTTTATTACACTTGTTGAAAACAGGGAAATTCTTAGCACAACTTACAAAAATGAGAGTTTTTAAATGCTCTTAAATAAGTCGAGTCCACGCAGCTTGTTCCCTCCTGTTACTATCAAAAACGATTAAACTACCAGGAACCTTACTGGAATGTCATGGATGTAATGATGGTTTCTCCCAAAAATATTTTTAGATACCTTACTTATATTACACTTGGTGCAAACAGGGAAATTCCTAGTACAACTTAAAAACCTGAGAGCTTTTAAATGCTCTGAAATAAGTCGAGTCCACGCTGTTTGGACACTCCTGTCACTTACTAAAACGATTAAAGTACCAGAAACCTTACTGGAATATCATGGATGTAATGGTGGTTTCTCCCAAAAATATTTATAGAAGCTTTACGGTTATTTTTTGGTGCAAACAGAGAAGTTCCTATTACCACTGGTAAACCTGAGAGTGTTTAAATGCTTTGAAATAAGTCGAGTCCACGCAGTTTGGTCACTCCTGTCACTCTGAAAAACGATTAAACTATCAGGATCCTTACTAGAATACCATGGATGTGATGGTGATTGCTTCCAAAAATGTTTATAGAAGCCTTACTTTTATTACACTTAGTGAAAACAGAGTAGCTCCTAGTACCACTGGAAAACCGGAGGGGTTTTATATGGCCTGAAATAGGTATAGTCCACCCAGTTTGATCATTCCTGTCACACTCAAAAACGATTAAACCACCAGGAACTCTTACTAGAATACATGGGTGTGAAGGTGGTTTCTTCCAAAAAATGTTTATAGAAGCCTTACTTTTATTACACTTGGTGCAAACAGAGAATTTCCTAGTACCACTGAAAAACCTGAGGGTTTTTTAAAGGCTTATAAATAAGTCGAGTCCACGCAGTTTGGTCACTCCTGTCACTCTGAAAAACGATTAAACTATCAGGATCCTTACTAGAATACCATGGATGTGATGGTGATTGCTTCCAAAAATGTTTATAGAAGCCTTCTTGAATATAGCTCAATGCACGTCAAAGGATCACCAATGATCTGAGTGATGGTAGAGCCTCTTTCTCTAGTCCATCCGCAATATTATATTTTAAATTCACATGGGGTGGAATCCATTTGAGATGGAGGATACTAGAAGGAAACAGGCTCTTGCGTTTTCTATAATCCCAATTCCCTTTTTATCCTTATATTTCTAATTTTTGTAGGTATTGTATTGCACTTCCTCTGTCCAAAAGGATCTAGATTTCTCTGGACAAATGTCTCTTTGTAACACGTCCAAAGCTATGTCAATGTGTGGCCAATTCAGAATTGAAAACATAATAGTAATCTGCATTTTCATACTTTATCTTGATTAGTAATATTTGTAAGCTACTTGACATTATTCCGAAGCAACAAGGTTGTACCTAGACATAAATCGTATCTTAACTGATGAATCCTTAAAAGAATTGGGCATATCTCAACTTCCTTTAATTTTAAGTACACACCTATGATATCAAAACTTTATTTAGTAGCATAATAAAAGATTTAGAGATAAAAGCAAAATATGATGAATTATAAAAAAAACATTAAAAGTTTTTTTTAAAAAAACTTGAATTTCGTTAAGAAATGAAGTCACAAGTTTTTCGGGGCAAAACATCGATATATTATAAAAGACATTGATCAAAACATCACTATATTACAGTCAGTACCGGCTATATGGTCACCCGCTTATAAGGGCACCCCGCTTATATGGTCAGTTTTTTTAAAGTCCCGTCTAACTTAATAAGAAACATGTGTTAAAGCGCGCCGCTTATACAGTCATTTTCTTTTTCTTCTTACCGATTATATGGTCAGTTTCATGTTTTCAACGAGTTACCGTTTTTTTCCTTTCTTTTGTTTAAGAAGTCAGTGCGAAATAGGAGAGGACCTGAATTCAAGCCTTTATTTTCCTCCTTTTCCCCCTTTCTTGCTTGTGTAGACTCATCGTCGGACTTTTCCACCTTTCTCAGTTCTCGGTCCCCCCCCCATAACAAGTGAACATTTGTCTGTCAAGTGAACATCTCTCTCATACATGACTTGAGGTGTTATTTTACTAATTCCGAAGCAGCAGATGATCATTTAACCCTTTAAAGGTCAACTATATAAATTCTTTGGAATTTAATGAAATTACTTTATAAATATTATCTATAAACCTTATAAATTCAAAATGTTTAAAAAAATTTATTACAATCTTTAGAGGGTTTGCCTTAGAGGATACCATAGGATGAATTGAGGGGGGGTTAACTGATAAACCCATCCCATGTACAGCTAGAATATAATACCTTTTAAAATTTTAATAATTATACTGGAAGAACAATAAATAAGTGTTCTAAAAAAAGTATAATAAATAAATAGTTCAACAATTTATATATGTTCTTTGTACAGATACTATTGTGTACGGTCATAAGTGAAAAAAATCGAATGATTAACTTTCCAGGTACAGCAAGTATAAATACAAAAAGAAAAATAGATTAAATGCAGAAAAAAATAAACTCAATGCAGCACTATCATCTATTGTAATTTTTAAATGTCAAAAACATAAAAAAATTCGAAAAAACCATTCATATTTCTCTAAAAGTTAGAGAAAAAATGTTTAACAAGAGGTTTTGCTGTGAAACCACTGTCCGCTAAAGGAATAAAAGCTATTAGGGATTGGAAAAAGTTGTGTTAACAACCAACAAAAGGAAGAAGACTTATACATCTGATTATTTTTAAATACATTGAACATGAATGTACGTATGTACATGTGTTGTACTTTGATTAGTAAGGTAGGATAATAAATTTCTCCAAAAAATATTGCATATTTTTAATGTAGTTTTTACTTCTCGAATTAATTTTTTAAATGTTCTTAAAGGTGTAATTATTTGTTTATGAGTACTACATTATGATAGGTGAATATGATCCTACCACAATAAAATAGGGTTGTATTGCTCCGCATATATGGTCACCCCCGCTTATATGGTCTGATTTTTCTGGGCCGCTGAGCTGACCATATAACCGATACAGACTGTACAATAAAAAGTTGCAAAAAATTCTGTCATTTCAAAATATACATGCATCGCAAAAAAAGAACAGCAATATGACACAGATGACGTTGAGAAAAATTCCAGTCAGCATGCTATTAAGCTTGGTGTGGAATGAATGAATAAATACATGTAAAGGTAGTTGATATACTACCAGTGCCTCAACTTAAACGGGAACAAGTACAGTCTGCAAGAAGACCTCAATGGCTATCATGGAGAGAACAATTTTTGGATGAACCTCCAACACCTTTAACATTTTTAGTAAGGGCGTAACATATGTAATACTTTTTTAAGTGAACCAGATGATTCTCTAATATTCAGTGTGATGAGGCGATTTAGATCTGATATATAATTGTTTCATTCATTCAAGAAGTAAAATGTTCGGGATCTAAATCTAACCTCATCACATCGTTGTAGATAGAGGACCAAGGACCATAAATTTCGATTTAACGGATATTGTAGTCTTGTACGGTTGTCTCGGGCGGGGTTCTGATTCCAGTCCCAGATAAGAATCCCGTCTCCGTACTTGACATTAAATAAGAATGTACCTTTGTGGAGTATTTATGAGTCCCTAAGGGACAGGGCCCAATTAGAAGGGATAAGGTTGTTCACGTTGGTGGTCTCAGGGCGGGGTTTGGTCAGACCAATGAAATTCTGGCAACTATCCCGATTGGAAGACAAGAAGGAGGAGGGGACAAAGTTTGAGATAATAAAATATGAAAAATCTAAAAAATGAGGAGATGGATTAGAAGGTCCCAGAGAGATGGATTAGGAGGTCCCAGAGTTTTGGTTCGGAGGTCCCAGAAGAGATTGGTTTGGAGGTCCCCAAAAGAAGGTGCTCGATAGTCCAGCCAAGTTCGCCAGAATGTTTAATGCACAAAGTAGTACGGCCGCACCCCAAAGACTGAGGAGAAAGCCCCTGACGATGTCTGTAACAGATCAACGGATGATGTAAAGATTCCCTCTCCTGATCAGCTATTGATACCCTTCAACCAGAAGTGTTCCGGGCCCAACATTTTAGACCCACAAAGGTACCCATTTTGCATTACATTTTGAAATCGAGATTTGGTCATCTCTCTACTTACAAAATTTACTTAAGTGTAAAAAAAATTGTCAGAAGTAATTTTGAATAGATTGATTAAGCTTACTTATTTACTTATTACTTATTACTGGTTTTGTAAATAGATGTATAAATATTTTATAATAAATTTACTTTTTTTTATATTAAGCTAGTCTCAGTTGCTATCATTTCAGCGTTTAGTTTATTCTTCATATTTATGTCTGTAGTTTCTCAGAACCTGTGGTTAAATTGTAGTAAAAAAAATTTAACACAACGCAATTTAAAATAAATCCCACATTTGATCACAGGTTGATACTCAAATATATAATGAGGACTACACGACATTCAGCTATCTCTAGTAGACGAATTTACCTATAACAAACATAGCTAGATCTAGTGGCAATAAAAAATACTAATTAAATGTTTTACTGAAAATATCATTAATGATATACTCGTTGTGAATCAATTTGAAAGGCATTACATATTTGCTGCACCCGTCATCAAAGGGTTAAAACATTTTTCTACCACATGGGAACAAAGTCGAACGGGAATAATTCACGTCCAAAATCAAATGTTTTGATACATGGTCTTTCCTGTAACTTGGAGGAACATTGCTTGAAGTTCGATTTTGCAACTCAGGCCAAAATGATTATAGCGTTGCAGATGAATTCACAGAGATTCCGATAAGTATCCTTGTTTCATATGAGAAAGTCTCCAGACACAATGGTGTATTAAGCATCCATTATGTCGAATCCACACCTGTAAATTTTGTATTTAACAATGGCATCTGTCGGCCTATACATTATTGATTAAAATCTCGCTCCTTGAATAAGTTGATGTTTATCTAGTTGGTTCCATTTTACAACGCGGTGTGAAATGAAAATCCATTCATTACAGCATTCTTGCATTGAAAATGTATGGGTAGTGACAAAATAAAACATCAATCTATATAAATCCATCACTGAAAGTCAATGAATTATACATGAGTAATTTTCAATCAGTTATCCATAAACCAATCGCTTTTCCCTGATTTCACAAATTTAATTCATTACTTCAAATGATTTATTTTTCCTTTCTTTCCTACATTGATGTAGTAAGTATAATATATAACTATTCATAACACACACTTGTTTTTTAATGATTTCTTTTTAAATACTTTTATACTGTTATACTGTAATACTCTCTTAAAAACAAGAAAAACATTACAGCATAATCAGAACCTAAAAAAATTATGTTTTCCTACAATAAAAGCATTTTATACTAAACAACTAGGTACAAACTTACAAAATTAAGTGTTAATTTGGAATTAAAATGTTTATTCGAATAAATAAATTAATTCAGGACCGCGATTAACTACTTAGATCAACCCTTTTATTACCAATTTTCTTTGTGAAGAAATAATAAATTATGAAGAGTAGAAGGAATCTACTCTCTTGCTGCACGAGAGTTTATTAGACCAGGATTAACTACTTAGATCAACCCTTTTATTACTAATTTTCTTTGTGAAGGAATAATAAATCATGAAGAGTAGAAGGGATCTACTCTTTTGCTACACGAGAGTTACTTAGACCGGGATTAACTACTTAGCTCAACCCTTTTATTACCAATTTTCTTTGTGAAGAAATAATAAATCATGAAGAGTAGAAGTGATCTACTCTTTTGCTGCACGAGAGTAAATTAGACCGGGATTAACTACTTAGATCAACGCTTTAATTACCCATTTTCTTTGGGAAGAAGTAATAAATCATGAAGAGTAGAAGGGATCTACTCTTTTGCTACACAAGTGTTAATTAGACCGGGACTAACTACTTAGCACAACCCTTTTATTACTAATTTTGTTTGTGAAGAAATAATAAATCATGAAGAGTAGAAGGGATCTACTCTTTTGCTACACAAGTGTTAATTAGACCGGGACTAACTACTTAGCTCAACCCTTTTATTACCAATTTTTTGTGAAAAATTAATAAATCATGAAGAGAAGAAGGGATCTACTCTTTTACTACAAGAGAGTTAATTAGACCGGAACTAACTACTTAGCTCAACCCTTTTATTACCAATTTTTTTGTGAAAAATTAATAAATCATGAAGAGAAGAAGGGATCTACTCTTTTACTACAAGAGATTTTATTAGACCGGGACTAACTACTTAGCTCAACACTTTTATTACCAATTTTTGTGAAAAATTAATAAATCATGAAGAGAAGAAGGGATCTACTCTTTTAATACAAGAGAGTTTATTAGACCGGAACTAACTACTTAGCTCAACCCTTTTATTACCAATTTTATTTGTGGAGAAATAATAAATCAAGAAGAGTAGAAGGGATCAGTGTGACATTTTGGCCTCATTGTTGATTTTTAGTGCGACGCATATGGTCCCGTGATATTATAATATAAGAAAATGAAACTCAATAGGAAATGTATTAGTAGAACACCTACAGATATTTATACATTAGAGAATTTATTCGAAATTTTTTTGGAAAATGATGTTAAGATATAGAAAGGGAATTTCTATATTGTTTTTAGTATTTTTGTTCACGAACTGTTATAATATTTCAATTCATTTCCAATAAACTTAGAATAATATAATATATATATATATATATATATATTTATATATATATATATATATTATTAAACCTTCTATTAAATATAATAATATATATATATATTTTATACACTTATATTAACTGTATGCTTATATACCTTGTATATGTTAAATGTTATATAAGTGAGTGTGCTTAGTGACAATCAGGAAAGTACTATGAAACGTATTGCAGGAAGACTTATATATACGCCCAAAACAGTTAAAGCACAGACTTCGCTAGACGTATATGTATGCTCGAGGCAGTAAAGGGGTTAAACATGGCCCATGTCCTATGTAGAACATAAGGTGGTACTCAATGAATGAAAGTTTGCTCACACAGCTCAAGCTAGGTGGTATGAGTTACTAATTCTAATAACCACCAATTATAATCTAATTAATAGTAACACATATTTGTATATCAGTTTACAATTTTTCAAAAATTGTTCATTGGTTTTATATCTGGGAACTGAAATGTATTATTTTGCCTTTCAGTAGTCGTTAAGTTTTGTTCAATACTGACCATTAATAATGACTTCAATTTTAAAGAGAATGACAGGCGTTTGACAGCTTTTCGCCATGTGTTGTCGAAGCAGCTGCTGAAAAACTCGTTGAAACAGCTGTTTTGAAGAGCAGAAAAAGCCTACAAATTTTGCAACTAACTACAGTTTAGCTGTCAAATATCTTAAATCTAGAACAGCATTTTTGGAGGCTCTGGACAGCGAATAAGATACAGTAACAGCGGGTTGAATGATGGATAGTTCTTAAATATATAGTATTTTTAAATTTCCTGACTGCTAACAGCAGCTGGTAAATTGTTGTCATCAAGATCTATCGATCTTTTCCCCGAAAATGTCATGCATTGCTTTTTTTGTCTTGTTGATGAGGTGAACAGTTGACCTCCATAAATTTCTTCTTTTCGTTCATTTTTTCACAATTATGCTGGCAACAACCACTCGCGAAATATGAGGTAGGAAAACGTGTTTGGATTCTCGTAATTTTAACACTCGTATAACAGCATTATGGATTTTTATTCAATAGGAACAAAGGTCAGGATGTTTGTGGCAATATGGAATTGATGTACAGTTGTTGTCAAAAGACATGATTAAGACACGGCATACAATTTACTACACGTAAAAGATAAGTCAAGTTTATTTCTAGAAATATTCTAGAAATACCTTTTTCTTATCACTTATTAACTGTTCTATACTCGCCTCAAGTCTCTCAAATATTCGGATTTTCATTTATGTGTGATAGGCTATCCTATATGTTTATAATTTTTATCAAAAAAATTTCCATTATCTATTATTCAAAATTATTAATATTTATATTGTTTTATATACTTATTTAGCCCAACATTCAAAATTAAGTATAAGTAATTGAGGCGATAAAAATCCGAAAATTCACAAAGCTGTAGATAATAAATTTCATCAGCTGAGTGTTTTTTTTTCTTGTTTGCTTCTTGGTCTCTGCTTTCTTACGCTAAAGTTCCATGTAAAGTACCCCTATGCAAAGTATTCCCCTACACAAAGTACACGTAGTTTGGTTTCGTTTGGAGTGCTACGGTTTGTTTGCTACACGAGTGATAATGAGACCAGGACCTACTGCTTAAACCAATTCCGAGGATCCATAAATTTTATACCTTCTCATTTATCATTGAGCTTTATTATTAATAGGGTCTTTAGGTTTGGTTTCTTTTATTAAGAGCACAAGTTATGTTTTTTGCAACACGAGGACAATGAGACATGGGCCTACTTTAAAGCCTATTCCAAAAGGCTACGAGAATTTATACACTCCTAAAATTCGGCCATAATTTCTATTATCAATACTTTTTAGGTTTTTTCATTTGATAAGACGCTAAGGTCTATTTTTTACAACAAGACTAATGAGATCGGACCTACCGCTTAAAGCCGATTCCGAAAGACTCCTAGCATTTATATTCTACCATTCGGCCATCGTTTATATTATGGGTACATTTATTTGGTTTCATTTATAAGATACGGTTATTTTTTTTTCAACACGAATAATGAGACCAATACTGTAAAGCCAATTCCGAAGATTCAGCATTTATGCCTTCTAATCGGACATTGTTCGGCTTTATTATTTAATGGTACGGTTCTTTTTTAGTTTCTTGATTAAGGAGCTACGGTATACCTTTTTTGCAACACAAGCTAATAAGACTACTACTGCTTAAAGCCGATTCCGAATGCAACGAACATCCATATCACAAAAAGATGGTGTTTGGTCTATTATTGGAAAAGGAGATTTTGTTTATTTTATATGATTAAGTTTTTAAGACTACCAAAACAAAGTTCAATTCTACAGAACCAGACGATCATAATCATTATATCGTTTGGTATTTTATCTTTCAATTGTTGCAAATATTAAGTATTACAATTATTATACGTGCATGTACATGTTTTCTCACAGATCAAAAGACCAAATACTTCCTAAGGACCAGGATGAGTTTTAAACATACAACTCTTAAAAGCATAAAAAAATGTAAAATAATTATAATTTTTATTTCTCATAGCTTTAAAACTACTAGTTTTTACAAATATAATTTTTTTAAAGATAATTAGAACAAATTTTGTCTTTACTTACATAAATATTTCATTTTTCTGAAACAAAAAAATGTTTTTTGTTAATTTTTAAATTTACACTTTGTTGTTAACAAAAATGATAGCAAGGCTATAATAATTAAATAATAATTAAAAATATAATCAAGTCAAAGACAAATTTATCGTTTTAAAACATACAATATCTCAAAATAACTTTGAACCTAAATTTATATGTATTTAAGATACATATATTATTTAAAAAAATATTTGAAAAACAAATGTTTTTTTTTTTTCTTTAAAAATTTTTATAATTAAAAAACTTTTTTGGGAAATTACAAGAAAAAGGTTCGATATGAAAGTTATATTCCATACAATTGAAAATTTCATTGAAAAAACATTACTTTTTTATCATGCGCGTTCATGAAAAAAACACAATTTGAGACAAAATGAAAGTTTTCTAAATAAATAGCAATCGGATGATAATTATATTGCGTACACTGTTTCATAAATATATAATACTTTTTTAACATACACGTTACATGAAAAAAACCGTATACTGCTTAAAAAATCAAGTGAAAGGTTTCCTAATTAAATATTATAAATTAGATACAATCGTGGATAATTATATTGTGTACAACCTGAAAAAATTTCATAAAAAATATTAAATACTTTTGAGATAACATGAGTGTACACGAAAAAAACACAATTTGAGAAAAATCAAGTGAAAGTTTTCTAAGTTAAATTTAGGTTCAATCGGATGATAATTATATTGTGTACAATTTGTAAAAATTTCATAAAAAATGGTAAAAACTTTTGAGATAACAGACGTTACATGAAAAAAGCCGATTTGAAATCAAAAGAAAGTTTTCTAAGTTAAATTTATAAGTTAAATTTAGGTTCTATCGATGATAATTTATTTTGTACAACGTAAACATTTTCAGGGAAAAATATAAAAACTTTTGAATAATAGGCACGTTACATGAAAAAAGCACAATTTAGACTAATCGAATGAAAGTATTATTAATTTAGGTTCTAGGTGATAATTATATTTTGTACAACCTGTAAACATCTCATGAAGATATTAACTTTTTGAGGTAACATGCGCGTTACATGAAAAACACACAATTTGAGAAAAATCAAGTGAAAGTTTTCTAAGTTAAATTTCTTTACTATAAGCAGCTGACACATTTTCATTCATAACTCCTCTCAATATTGGAAATTTTTTACGCGGGTTGTTTTAAAATGTTCAAAACTGAATTTCTTTTCACATATTTTTTCTGAAAAATCAAATTTTTTGTCGCTTACAATTAACCCTTTATATCCCGAATTAATACCATCTACTTTTTAGTGCATTTTTGCATCATTAGGTAAGTTTTAATGGAGAAAATCATAGAAAAAGAAAATTAATTTTATTGTTTAGTGGTTAATTTCAGCTTCTTTCTAGTAAACATATATTTTTTGACTCTATGATAGAAAATAAAATTTACATTATGATAAAACAAATGATACTTACCTACGCAGTATAGCAGTCATGAACATATATATATATAAGAGAAAGCTATAATATTATATGCAGTATGTTAATATTTCAATATTTTTCCAATACTTCTTTGATTCCACAAAGCTATACTTCTTGTATATGTTACAACATATATAAGTAGTATGATTATACTAACATGTAACTATGAAAATAAATATCTTTTAAGTGTCTTTTAATAAACATTAGAGTGAGTTCACACATATTTAATATTAAAATTTATTGTCCGTATCGATCATGAAATTTATGAGCATATTTTCTTTTTTGCTTTCTTGTCCTAAGTATCCGATGTAAGTAATAGCAAAAAATTTTGGTTTTATTTTTTCAATGAAAAGAAGGATTGTGCCTTTATCGTAGAAGTTTTACATTTAACCCTTTATATCCTGAATTGATTTACCATCAACTTTCTTACAGCATTTTTGCATCATTAGATAAGTTTTAATTTAAAATAATCATAGAAAAAAGAAAATTAATTTTTACTGTGTTTTAGTGGTTAATTTTGCAGCTGGTACTTTCTAGTACCAACATATATAAGAAAAATAAAACATTAAATTATAAATAAAACAATTATGAAATGATTACCTCCGAAGTATTGAAGTATCTAAAAGTAATAGTATTAAATAACTCAGATAAAAGCCTGAAATTTTTGCTTACTTTATCCGGCCCGTTGAAAAATCCTGCCTGCATTTTTTTTTAATATCTTATGTGCGATTTTGTTGAAATCAACAGTATTTGTATGCGTAGTGTACAGCATATATTTGTGAAAAAACCTTTCCGTTGGTGATTTACACGAAAAATAAATATCGATACAAATTACTGAATAAAATCTACTCTCGGTATTAAAGTGACTACAAGTGATTTGGATCCAAATTTTGAAGAAATAATATCAAATGAATATTCCAGATTTCACGTTTCGCATTAACTAAAACTATTCTATTTTAACATTTGATGTTTGTCTTTTCTTTTTATAATTCTATTTGCTATTATATTTACAAAATGTAATATAAATATAAAAATGTAATAACTATGATCAAAATATAATAATTTGTATCTTTAAGATATAAATAAATATCAAAATCAAATCTTTCATTAACTGATTTATTGAATGACCATTAATTTAATATAATGGATCAAAATGACGTGATATATTTTACTGAGCACAAATTGTTCGCATATACACCTAAGTAAGACAATTTGTTATTACTATTATCCTTTATTAACTGTCAAATTTCTCTGTCCAAATGCTTTAAAATGATACTTATAGTGTTTTTGTCAAAAAAATTTCTTAGTCAGGGAAAAAAACTCCATCCAAACATTGCGTGTAAACAGCGTACATTAAATTATGAGACAGTTTTGAAATTTCATTTTGACCCGCGCTCAAAATAATTTACCAATGACTGGTAATAAAGCCAAATTTACTCAATTGAACACGTGTATCAGCACTATAACAAAATGATCTTCGAATGCAGTACGCCAATTAAAAACCCTACTATGCGAATAAATAGGATTCCTGGTTGGTGCTGTCATTTCTTTTCTGCTGTAGGAACTGCATCGTTCATGTCCTTGTTAGTACCGTCAGGACTCACAAGGACGCTTTATTAGGAATATATAGGTGTTTCATTGAAGTGGTACTTGTAAGTACTGTCAAGATAAAAAGGGTTAAGCAACATTTTCTTGATTTATAGCATTTTTACAATAAGTATTAGGTTGTAATTCTAGACCAGTAGTCGACAAATTTATTAGCAGGATAAAAATAAAAAGGGTTAAGCAACATTTTCTTGATTTATAGCATTTTTACAATAAGTATTAGGTTGTAATTCTAGACCAGTAGTCGACAAATTTATTAGCAGGATAAAAAGGGTTAAGCAACATTTTCTTGATTTATAGCATTTTTACAATAAGTATTATTTATTCTAGACCAGTAGTCGACAAATTTATTAGCAGATAAAAATAAACATTTTCTTGATTTAAAATTTTTACAATAAGTATTAGGTTGTAATTCTAGACCAGTAGTCGACAAATATTAGCAGGATAAAAAAATTAATATTTTCTTGATTTATAGCATTTTTACAATAAGTATTAGGTTGTAATTCTAGACCAGTAGTCGACAAATTTATTAGCAGGATAAAAAGGGTTAAGCAACATTTTCTTGATTTATAGCATTTTTACAATAAGTATTAGGTTGTAATTCTAGACCAGTAGTCGACAAATTTATTAGCAGGATAAAAAGGGTTAAGCAACATTTTCTTGATTTATAGCATTTTTACAATAAGTATTAGGTTGTAATTCTAGACCAGTAATCGGCAAACTTATTAGCCAAAGAGCCAAATATGAAATTTACAACAATTTTAAAAAAAATTGGGAGCCAAATCTGCTTGTCTGGATAAATTATTATTAATATAATTGCTATTATAATTATTAAGTAATAAAAATATTCCAAATATATATTTTTTTCTAAAGCCACCAGTACAAAACTATTATCATTATTATATTGATAAAAATAAATATTTTAAAAAATCTTTTTAAAAAATACAATTTTATTACATATAACTGCACTAAAAAAAATAATAATTTTTTCCATCATCAAAATAACAAAACTTTTAATGTGACTATAAAGAGAAGAAAACTTCCAACATTTGGACAAATAGAAGTTATTCAAAAATCGATTACAAATTTTGTACCGGAACCATAAACATATATAGCAGGTGTAATAAAATCGTATAAAAATACCGGTAAGATGTGCAGCTAGATTGAAAAATACAACTTTTTAATAAGACAGTACTGTTCACATTGCAACTGCTGGTCTGTGATGCCATTTCTACCATCCCCCATACTACTTTAGAAAAAGTATGCGCGCGCATGTTTGTGGTACCTTCGTGTCACACCGGAGTACGCCGAAAACATACGAACAATTTCAGTCGATGGCTTGTACATGGTTTGTGTTTAAGTTTACGATAACTAATTATTCAGTAATAAATAAAATTATTTTTATTTAGTTATAAAAATATTCCAAATATATTTTTTTCTAAAGTCATCAGTACAAAATTATCATTATTTTATTGACAAAAATAAAAATTTAAAAAAATCTTTTTTAAAAATACAATTTTATTACATGTAGCGGCACTAAAAAGTAAAAAAAAATAATTTTTTCCATCATCGAAATATCAAAACTTTTAATATGACTAAAAATAGAAGAAAACTTCCAACATTTGGACAAATAGAAGTTATCCAAAAATCGATTACAAATTTTGTACCGGAACCACAAACATATATAGCAGGTGTAATAAAATCCTATAAAATTACCTGTAAGATGTGCAGCTAGATTGAAAAATACAACTTTTCAACCCCTTCCAGGTTCATTTTATTTCGAGATTTTGGGTCCAAAAATGTCAATTTTTTATGCTTATACATACATAGATTTTTAAACATAATAGCATCATTCCCATACCGAATTTCCTAAAAATTAATATAAAAAATCAATTTAAATAAATGAGTAATTTACCCGTATAGTTGGCTTTCTGTGCATCAGAAATCATTAGACTTTGGAGTCAATTCACACTAACTATAAATATAAAGCTTAGAATACCTAGCTTTTATCTTGAATTAAATTTTATTTATATCCTTTGCATTTACATAAAAGATTATGCAATTATGAATCAAAGTTCGGACGTGTATGATACAATCGAAAACACGGTACTACACAGAGTCCAACATCGCAATCTGGACAGTAGAACCTTCTTTCTCTCCTTACCTTCTTACCTCTACTGTCTCTCTTTGAGCAGCAAATAATCTAGTAGCCATAAAAGTAAACAAAAGCATTCGAAACCATGAAAAGCACATGTGAGATAATTCGATAAAGACTGATCGCACAGTGTAAAATTTCACAGTGCCCGAGCTACACTCGGGATGAGCCAGGATGGTACATTTCGCCTGCCCGTGTTCAGCTCGGGAAAAACCGGGAAGGGGTTAAAAAGACAAGACTGTTCACACTGCAACTGCTGGTCTGTGATTCCAATTTGTACCCCCCCCCACTACTCTAGAAAAAGTATGCGCGCGCATGCTTGTGGTACCTTTGTATCACACCAGAGTACGCCAAAAACATACGAACAATTTCAGCCTGTCGCTTGTACATGGTTTGTGTTTACGTTTACGAAAACTAATAAAATTAAACTCTATGTTCGTTACGTATTTTTACAACGATATAAAATTTTAATTACCTATCTGTCTTTTAACTTAAACAAAAAATTATACATGTTCTCGATTTATAGAAGAATTTTTATTTATCAAAATAAGATGTAATTTTTTTCTTACCGAGTTTTTTTTAAATGAAAATATTATTGCCCCTTCCTTGGATATTTGTGCCAGATCAGCACTTAAGGAGCAAAGAACCACATTCGGCTCTGGAGCCACACTTTGCCGACCACTGTTCTAGATGAACAAGCCAATTCGTATTCAAAATATCCACATGCAATCACTGTTGTTATCCCCATAAAAAATTAATACATGCACGTAAAAAAACCTTACATCGTAATAACTAATGTTTTCATCACTTGACTGATAAAATACCAACACGATAATAATCACCTCTGATATAATTGAACTTCCTGTATCGGGTAGTATTCCACCAACTCCACAAAAAACTAAAATCTAAAGAAAATCACCCCCTCAAAACAATAGATCCAAAGAAGGACCCTATCTATGGCTAATGGAACGGTAGCATAAGGAAGGCATACACCAAGAAACAAACAACAAAAAAAATAACTCAGCTGATGAAATTTATTATCTGCAGCTTTGTGGGTCTCTGGTTTTTTACTGTCATTATGAATCCTTTTCTGTTACTTTGGGGGCCTATTGAGGTAGAAAGAAAAAAAAAAGAGCATAAATTCAAAACAAAACGTTACGGATGATAAATGTGTTGGTCACACAGCTTGTGAAGACAGACAATTAATATTGGGAGATAAATCGACTCATGCAAGGGTTTTGAAAAAGCAGAATTGTAAATAATGATAATAAAAAAATAAAGATGCTGTTCGATGGTGTTTGGAGACTTTGGATATATTTTTTTCGTCTGTTCTTGAGTTACCAGAGACAAAAATGTTTTCTCTCTTTTTTTTTTTTTGTTAATGGGATTTGAGTGCTTGTTTTGTATATTGCTTTATCTGTTCGATGAATGATTCTTGCTTTCAAAAGAATAGAAAGATATTCCTTTGATGTAAAGATACTTTCATTGATACTTATATTCATTGTTTGTTTATAGGACTGTAATAAGTCTGATTTGAGACTAACGTATGTATCTTGTTACAATGTCTAAAGCAGTGGTTCTCAAGCGGAGAGGGGCAGTAAAGTTGTTTCGGGAGATAGGGCTGTGATGTATGCAGGTTTTGTCTTTCAAAATTTTAAAAATTCTAAATAAAGTTATTAGTTTATACGATTTTTACCACTAATAAATCAAACTTACGCGGTAGTTGCAGAATCGGCTATGATCATTCCTTTCTTCTGCGTGAAATTGAACCACTATTCACAAAAGTTAATTAAATCAACAGCAATCGTTTGGTTGAGTTTGGTACTTTACGTTCTACTCTTTTGCAACATGAGTGCTATTGAGGCTATGAACTACAATGGACTCCGCTTAATGTGATCAGTTTGGGACACCGTGATTTGATACGATTTTTACCAGTAATAAAAAAAACTTACGCGGTGGTTGCAGAATCGGCTGTTTTCATTCCTTTCTTCTGCGTAAAATTGAACCACTATTCACAAAAATTAATTAAATCAATAGCAATCGTTTGGTTGAGTTTGGTACTCTACGGTCTACTCTTTTGCAGCATGAGTGCTATTGAGACCAGGAACTACAATGGATTCCGCTTAATGTGATCAGTTTGGGACACCGTGATTTGATACGATTTTTACCAGTAATAAAAAAAACTTACGCGGTGGTTGCAGAATTGGCTATTTTCATTCCTTTCTTCTGCGTGAAATTGAGCCACTATTCAGAAAAATTAATTTAATCAACAACATTCGTTTGGTTAAGTTTGGTACTCTACGGTCTATTCTTTTGCAACATGAGTGCTATTGAGGCTATGAACTACAATGGACTCCGCTTAATGTGATCAGTTTGGGACACCGTGATTTGATACGATTTTTACCAGTAATAAAAAAAACTTACGCGGTGGTTGCAGAATTGGCTATTTTCATTCCTTTGTTCTGCGTGAAATTGAGCCACTATTCAGAAAAATTAATTTAATCAACAACATTCGTTTGGTTAAATTTGGTACTCTACGGTCTACTCTTTTGCAACATGAGTGCTATTGAGGCCAGGAACTACAATTGACTCAGCTTAATGTGATCAGTTCGGAACACCGTGATTTGATACGATTTTTACCAGTAATAAATCAAACTTACGCGGTAGTTGCAGAATTGGCTATTTTCATTCCTTTGTTCTGCGTGAAATTGAACCACTATTCTGACCGGCAATTATTTTTGCTGTAATACCTATATAGTTACAAAATATATACAGACAGCTTTAATGGAATTGTTTAGCTTCTAACCAGTCAAAATTTCTTACACAGTTTAGGTGCAGTTTAGGACACTTTTTATACATATTTTATACGATTTCTATACATTGGTATCTTCCATTTAGAACAAATACGAGGGTTGCTCTGAAATTTTAGAGATATGAGCAGATGAGAATTTACAAAATAAAAATAACTGTTTAATTTCAAAATACAAAGTATTTTAACACAGCAGACGATTTTCTACTGACTTACTTCAACTTGTTTAGAGTAGAATAAATTTTAAACAGAAGAGAAGATGGAATTGATGGGAAAACATTTTCTCGCTATTATTTTCTACGATTTTAAACAGGGTTAAATCAAGAAGAATGCTTTCAACGGTTGCAATTGGCTTTTGGTGATGAATCTCCAGCTCGTGCTACTGTATTCAGATGGTTTAAAGAATTTAGCAGAGGTCGCAATTTTCTTCAGGATGAAGAACACAAAGAAGGCCGCCGTCGGCAGTAATCCGGGATAATGTGTTGCCATACGAAAAATGTTAATGTATGATAATAGCTATACCTATCAAATTATACTGAAGAAAGTTAACATTGAATCCGCAGCCACACACAAAATTATTAATGAAGAATTACACAGGAAAAAAGTAGTTTGGCTTTGGGTTCCCCATAATCTAATTGAGCACCAAAAAGGGGAGCTTGTCAGAATCAGTAAAAAAATTCTTAAATTACTAAATGATGGTGGCCACAGCATCATTTCTAAAATTGTAACGGGTGATGAAATGTACATACCGTTTTTTAACGGTCCAACACGTCAAGAAAGCAAAGTATGGGTCGTCTTTGAAGATGATCCGACGCCGACAATGGTGGAAAGACAACGCGCACTGAAAAAAGTGATGTATGCCGTTTTCTTCAGAAGTACGGGATTGGTCAAAGCCATCAAGTTGGAAGGACAGAAGACGGTAACAGCAAACTGGTATACTACTAAATGTCTTCCCTAAATTCTACAAGAAGTGAATGTTAGGGGACTTATGCTTCACCATGACAATGCATCTTCACATACAGGCGGACTAACAGTTGAGTTTCTTAACCCATTAACGCCCGGATATTTCTGATGACTATATATTAGTAAATATTGTGAAGATTCCCCTTTGTCCGAGCACTCGCCAAAATAGCTGATCGTAGTACACCTGTACCTGGACAATAGCGTGGCTTCGCAGAGTCGAGGATCTTGACATTTGGACTGAATAGACGAATACACCCCTGATGGATCTCGATAATGAATACTCGGTAATTCCGTGAAGAGAGAGCCAGCGAATGAGAATTCAGTTAAAATGTATAACTGTAACTTTAGCTGGAATTCTCATGTAACTGGGATCTTAACTAAGAAAAAAAAACAGTGGCGGGACCGTAACTGACCCCCCCAGGTATAAAAAGCCTACAATTTTGCTACTCAGGGCTTTTCGTCATCTTTTTCGGAGGTGTGTTGACCTCGTGGAGGCTTTCGCCTTTTACCAGCGACAACTTGCTAGTTTGGGAGATTCGTACAGTTCGCTCATATAGGGAGCGGCAGAATCTCGGGTCCGAACGGGGGATAAATTGGGTTTGATTGCACCCTGAAAAGCCTCCCCATTTATAAGAGATTATTAAATCTCTTGTTTTCTTTCGACTGTGATTGTCGTGAGGAAGTTTTATTGGCAGCCATCCTTTGCAGTTCTAGATGACTTAGGAATTAACATTCCTTTGTAAATAGCCATATTTAATCCAGAATTAAAGTGAATTTCCAATTTTATTCTTTGACTGTGATCCATTATTCACGTTACCTCTCATTTGAGAACATTGAAGGCGTCACAATATCTAACATAGAAGCTATGATAGACAACTGGAATTGAATCAAAATATGAAATTTAAACACCTTTAAATATGACTTCAAGTAATCATTAGTAAGGAGGTGTCTTTTAAAACATTTTAAGATGTCGTTAAAAAATATGGAAAACTTCGCGATAAGAGATTTATATGTTATCATATATGAGCAAATTACTGTAAGGGGATAAATTATTACAGATATGACTATTAGCCATGATTTGGGGTGTTGTAAATTCAGAAACAATTAATTCCTCTACTGAACTTGAAAATCATAAAATCGAATGTCAATCGAAATGACAAAATTATAGATATAGAAATTATAGAAAACATAGAAACTAAATTATAGAAAACATAGGAGATTATTCATAAGGTTAATCTCTATTTTCATTAAAAAGGAAGAATCGTTTCAAGAAAACATAAAAATTCTACAAACTATTTCTTCATTGTCCTCAAATAAGAATGCTGGGCGTTAATGGGTTAAACAAAAATAAATTAAAGTGATAGATCATCCGCCGTATTCACCTGATATAGCTATGTGTGACTTTTGGTTATTCTTTAATTTAAAAAAGAACTTACGTGAACGTCGTTTTCATTCAAAGGAGATTGATGTGGCTATAAATGCATTTTTTTCATCTATTCCCAGAAATGAATGGCTTGAGGGATTTAATCTGTGGAAAATTCGTCTACAAAAATGCATTGATGCTGGAGGAGACTACATTGAACACACCTAAAATTTTGTAAGTATAACTTTAAAAACCTAGTTGTATCTCAGAAATTCCATAGTGATTCTCGTATCTACAGTTTTGTTTTCACATTTGAAAGCTTGGAAATGAACAAATTTTTGTATATGCACAGATTTTTCAATATTACATTTCTTTATAAATGTTTATAGGTATAAAATTAGGAAAAGTCAAGAAATTTATTTCAGTTTCTTTAGTAACATTTTCAGAAATTGACAACAAAACAGATTTTGGGTTAAAAGGACACATACCATGGATTTAGGGTTAAAAATATAAATAAACAAATAAATCTTGATTTCCAATGTTTTTATGTTCAACATGACTTGACTAAGAGTAACTACATAAACATAATAAAAAAAAAATCAAATGATGGGACCAGAAAAGCTGATAATTCTTTTATTTACATTTACGTGAATCATTCACGTATCATTTCATTTTTTTTCTGTCAAGCAAAACATTTCTTCACTATTTGATGACAGTTCAATAACTCTTATGCACAATAAACAGCCTTTTTTGCATGCCTTAATTATCACAGGTTCAAAATAAAAGATGGAAAAACAAATCATTTTCTAGAATTTTACCAAGGGATATTTTGTTTTTCGTTAGTGCACGATTGGATCTATGAAGAATTATCTATACTGGAGATTAGGATAAAAAGGAATTTTTTTTACCAAAGCGAAAAAGATGCAATCTAAAGTAATCTGTTATGAATCACTGGTGTTCTTTTAGAACGTCTGAGATTATAAACAGATAATCATCGGAAGAAAATCTAGAATTTTTTTCACTGCAAAAACAAAATACATGCAACAAAATATCAACATGAATAGGTAGTAACCATATGTATTTACGAAATATACATATATATATATATATATATATATATATATATATATATATATATATATATATATATATATATATATATATATATATATATATATATATATATATATATATATATATACATATACATATATATACATATATATACATATATATACATACATATACATATATATATATATACATTTATATATATATATATATATATATATATATATATATATATATATATATATATATATATATATATATATATATATATATATATATATATATATATATATATATATATATACATATATATATATATATATATATATATATATATATATATATATATATATATATATATATATATATATATATATATATATATATATATATATATATATATATATACATTTATATATACATTTATATATATATATACATATATATATATATATATATATATATATATATACATTTATATATATACATTTATATATATATATATATATAATATACATATATATATATATATATATATATATATATATATATATATATATATATATATATATATATATATACATTTATATATATACATTTATATATATATATATATATATATATATATATATATATATATATATACATACATATACATACATACATATACATACATACATATACATATGTATATATATATATATACATATATATACATATATATATATATATATATATATATATATACATATGTATATATATATATATATATATATATATATATATATATATAACCACAAAAACAAGCACACACGCATATATACACACTAGAAGACACAGACGTTGACTTGTTTCAACGCTGCAAATGCAAAAATTGTTAAATGATATTAAATAAATTATAAATTGTACCGTTGTGATGGAAAGGTAAAGAAAAAAATTATTTTAAAAATACTTGATTCCACCAAACGTAGAGTCATCACAAACGTTATTAGATTAAATTAAGACTCCCACATCGCCTGCAAGGGAATTCGATCCCGGGGCTACTCGTACTGAATTCGTTGAATTTGAACTGATGACAAAAAATACATAAATTACAGTTACATCAATTGAAAAAGAATCTGTAATTGTGTATACCAATCACAATAACAATGGTGATTGTTTAGTTCTATCCATGAATCTTATGATAAATGATGAATATTTACTTGGGGATTTTATAGAGTGATCTATGATAGAAAACCTTATTTTCCATTGATTAGTCGGATTCTTATAATCGGAACTAGGTAAGATTCTGAATAATAAAAAATGGCATTATTCTCCAAATGTTAAGAGTAAGCCTTAACTCCAGCTCATATTTTATCATTTCCATCGAATGTTTAACTGTAGACAAAATGTACAGAAATAAAAATTACATGAAATGTAAAAAAATCTTTAATTGTGCATACAAATCATAATTACAGTGGTGACTGTTTAGTTCTATAGATAAATCTTGTAACAAATGCTGAGTATTTTCCAAGGACATTTATGGAATCATCTATCATAGAAAAGCTTATTGCCATTGATTGGTTGGATTCTTATAATAGGAACTAGGTATGATTCTGAATAAAAACAATGTCATTATTCTCCAAATGTTAAGAGAAAGCCTTAACTCATTCTCATATTTTATCATTACCTTCGAATGTTCAACTGAAGACAAAATATAGAGAAATAACTGTTACATCAAAAGAAAAAGAATCTGTAATTATGTATACCAGTCACAATTACAATCACCGATAGATCTAAACAGTCACCATTGTAATTGTGTATACCAAACACAATTACAATGGTGACTGTTTAGTTCTATCGATGAATCTTATAACAAATGCTGAATATTTTCTTGGAACATTTATGGAGTCTTCTACCATATAAAATGTTACTGCACTGAATGGTTGGTTTTTTAAAATCGAAACTAGGTAAGATTCTGAATAAAAAAATGGCATTATTCTCCAAATATTAAGAGCAAGCATTAACTCCTACTCATATTTTATCATTTTCTTCGAATGTTTAATTGAATATAAAATATACAGAAATAAAAATTACATGAAATGTGAAAGAGTACGCAATTTCAATGCAACCACAAGTTCAATGGTAAATGTTTAGCTCTGTCGATAAATCTTTTGACAAATTCTGAACATTTTCTTGGGACTTTTATGGAGTCATCTATCGTAGAAAACTTCTCTGCCATTGAGTTTTTGAATTCGTGTAAAAGTTCCTTGTAATAGGAATTAGGTAAATGTCTTACTAAAATAATGATATTATGCTCGAAATGTTACGAGAAAGCCTTAACTCCTGCTCATATTTTATCATTTCCGTCGAATGTTCAACTGAACACAAAATATACAGAAATAATAGTTACATAAATGTAAAAGAATCTGAAATTGTGTTTACAAATCACATTTACAATGATGATTGTTTAGTTTTATAAATGAATCTTGTGATAAATTCTGACCTTTTTTCTGGGACTTTTATGGAATATATCATAGAAAAGCTTAGTACCATTGAGTGGTGGGTTTCTTAAGATCGATACTAGAAAAGATTCTCAATAAAATAGCGGTATTATACTCCAAATGATAAGAGCAAGCCTTTATTTCTAATCATATTTTATCATTTCCGTCGAATGTTCAACTGAACACAAAATATACAGAAATAACAGTAAGACAAATGTAAAAGAATCTGCAATTCTGTGTACAAATCACAATTACAATGATGACGGTTTAGCTGTATTGATGTATCTTGTGACAAATGGTGAATATTTTCTTGGAACTTTTATGGAGTCATCTATTAATGAAAATCTTACTGCCATTGAGTGGTTGGTTTCTTAAGAAAGATACTAGATAAGAATGTCAATAAAAAAGCGGTATTATTCTTCAAATGATAAGAGCAAGCCTTAACTCCTGCTCATATTTTATCATTTCCGTCGAATGTTCAACTGAACACAAAATATACAGAAATACCAGTTACACAAATGTAAAAGAATCTGTAATTGTGTTTACAAATCACAATTACAACGATGACTGTTTAGCTCTATTGATGAACCTTGTGACAAAGGCTGAATATTTTCTTGGAACTTTTATGAAGTCATCTTTCGTAGAAAAGCTTACTGCCATTGAGTGGTTGGTTCCTTAAAATCGATACTAGATAAGAATCTCAATAAAAAAAGCGGTATTATTCTGCAAATGCTAAGAGCAAGCCTTAACTCCTGCTCGTATTTTATCATTTCCGTCGAATGTTCAACTGAACACAAAATATACTGAAATAACAGTGATAAAAATGTAAAAGAATCTGCAATTGTGTTTACAAATCACAATTTCAATTATGAGTGTTTAGCTGTATTGATGAATAGTGGGAGAAATGATGAATAATTTCTTGGGACATTCATGGAGTCATTTATCATAGAAAAGCTTATTGCCATTGATTGACTGAATTCTTATAATCAGAACTAGGTAAGATTCTGAATAAAAACAATTGCATTATTCTCCAAATGTTAAGAGCAAGCCTTAACTAATGCTCATATTTTAGCATTTCTGTCAAATTTTTAACTAAAGACAAAATGCACAAAAATAACAGTTACATGAAATGAAAAAGAATCTGTAATTATGTATACCAATCACAATTACAATGGTGACTGTTTAGTTCTATCGATGAATCTTATAACAAATGCTGAATATTTTCTTGGGACATTTATGGAGTCTTCTATCATATAAAATGTTACTACCATTGAATGGTTGATTTCTTAAGATCGAAACTAGGTAAGATTCTGATTAAAACAATGGCATTATTCTCCAAATATTAAGAACATATTTTATTGCTCATATTTTATTATTTCCTTCGAATGCTTTAATGCAGATAAAATGTACAGAAATAACAATTATATGAAATGTAAAAGAGTCTGCAATTTCAATGCAATCACAAGTTCAATGGTAAATGTTTAGCTCTATCGATAAATCTTTTAACAAATTCTGAACATTGTTCTGGGACTTTTATGGAGTCATCTATGATAGAAAACTTTACTGCCATTGAGTTTTTAAATTCTTGTAAAAGTTCCTTGTAATAAGAACTAGTTAAATTTTTTACTAAAATAATGACATTCTTCTCCAAGTGCTACGAGAAAGCCTTAACTCCTGTTTATATTTTATCATTTCCGTAGAATTTTGAACTGAACACAAAATATAAAGAAATAACAGTTACATCAAATGAAAAAGAATCTGTAATTGTGTATATGAATCACAATTATAATGGTGACAGTTTTGTTCTATGGATGGATCTTGTAACAAATGCTGCATATTTTCTTGGGACTTTTATGGAGTCTTCTATCATATAAAATCTTACTACCATCGAGTGGTTGGTTTCTTAAGATCGAAACTAGGTAAGATTCTGAATAAAAACAGTGGCATTATTCTCCAAATATTAAGAGCAAGCCTTAACTCCTGCTCATATTTAATTTTCTTCGAATGTTTAACTGAAGACGAAATGTACAGAAATAACAATTACATGAAATATAAAAGGATCTGTAATAGTATTTACAAATTAGAAGTTCAATGGTAAATGTTCGGCTATATAGATGACTCTTCTGACAAATGATGAACATTTTTCTGGGACTTTTATCGAGTTATCTATGATAGAAAAGCTTATTGCCATTGATTGGTTGTATTCTTATAATCGGAAATAGGTAAGATTCTAAATGAACACATTGTCATTATTCTCCTAATGTTAAGAACAAGCCTCAACTCCTGCTCATATTTTATCATTTCTGTAAAATGTTTAACTGAAGACACAATGTACAGAAGTAATAGTTGCATCAAATGTAAAAGAATCTGCAGTTCTGTTTAGAAATCAAAAGTTCAATGGTAAATGTTCAGCTATATCGATGAATCTTAACAAATGCTGAACATTTACCTGGAACTTTTATGGAATCGTCTATCATAGAAAAACTTACTGCCATTGAGTTTTTGAACTCTTGCAATAGTGCCTTGTAATAGGAACTAGATAAGGTTCTTAGTAAAATAATGACATTATTCTCCAATTGCTATGAGCAAGCCTTAACTCCTTCTCATATTTTAGCATTTCTGGTGAATCTTCAGTTGTATATTTTATACAGAAATAAAAGTTACAGAAATTTAAAAGAATTTGCAATTGAGTTTGCAAATGACAAGCACAGTGAAATGGACATTTTAGCTCTAATTCTGAAACATTATACAAATGCTGAACCTTTTACTGGAGTTATATATTATTGAAAAGATTAAAGCCATTGAGTGTGGGGTTGTTTTGCTTCAGTGAAGAAAAGAATGAAAGAAAAAGAAATAGAAATCACCCTTCAGTTGTTAATTATAATTGGTTCATCTGCTGCAATAAAATGGAATTTTAAATAATTTAATTTAGTTCATACTAAATTGTCGAAAAAAACCTGGGGACTACTTAAGAATTGGGTTCCCCTTGGCAAATTTGGCGAAAATATTGGCGATATTTAATAAAACACAAAGGTAATCCATCCAAACATTGTATTTCTTGCTTTTTCTGGTGACTTTAATTAATGCACAGTGCGCCATCGTAATAGAATTATATACTCTTACTTAATTAAAGAAAACAACTTTGAATCCTGACTTTATATTTATAGGCAATTAATCCCTTAACAGTTTACAAAAGGAACAGCTCCAAATTATTAAAAATCAGAAATAGTGATCCATTAATGGTTTGTTATATCCAATTATTTTAAGCATTGCGAACTTTTAATATATAAAAAAGAGTTACACAAAGACAGTTGGATGCAAATATAATATAAATTATAATATAGATACAGATTGTTTGGACGCGGTGAGATCAGGAGAAAAAAATATTAGGTGACCATACTTAAACTATTATCACCAAGTTGGCTTATGAAACCAGGTCTTTAGTCAATCCAACACTTGGTGTCGAAACTTCAAAACACGTTTTCTATTTAAATTTTAAATTTAGAAAATTTAACAAATAATTTTTCAATTAGTAGGCTAAATATTTGCTTGGTTATCAATAATAAGGCTTAAAATTTGCAAAGAAATATTTCTAAATTTGTTAGAAAATTATTGGCTTAATACAATGTAGAATTTTAATAGTGACAAGTACACCATACTTGTAAAATTATATTTACGTAACTACGCACATATTACTTGTTTACTTACATTCTAAATTTTTTAAATAATAAATTACTAACAGTATCAAGCTATATTATCAATTTTACATTAGATTTGGCCATAATACTACACATAAATTACTTGTTTATTTACATTATAAATTTTTAAAACAATAAATTACTAACAGTATCGAACTATATTATTATTGTTACATTAGATATGGCCATAATACTACACACATATTACTTGTTTATTTACATTCTCATATTTTTAAACAATAAATTACTAACAATATCAAGCTATATTATTATTGTTACATTAGATTTGGCCATAATACTACACATACATTACTTGTTTATTTACATTCTAAAATATTTTAAACAATAAATTATTAACAATATCAAGCTATATTATTATTGTTACAACAAATTTGGCCATAACATTTCATAAATTTCTGTTGTTGTTAAACATAAAAGATTGTAAGACATTGTTAGGAATACCGTTTCTGAGTAATAATGATAATATTAACAATAAAAAATATCAATAAATGTGTAAATATAATTAAGTAGCAGTAAGAAAAATACTATTAACTAGAATTAGCAATTATAGTTTTCTTTTATGAGTTTTATTTAAAAAAAGAGCAATGAATTTTAAATTTGATTAAAATTAGAATTTTTATTTAAATTTAAATGCTTGATTTTTTTAAAGAAAAAAAACGGGAATAATAATTTTTTCGAACACTGTTAAATCAATAAGTTTACGTTTTATTACTTTAATAGCTGCAGCTGTTAAAATATTATAATATGTTCAGAAATCCTATCATCTTTAATATTATTTTTGTCCTTAATTGCTGATTATTTTATCAAAGTTAAAGTAAAGGACTAAAAGAGAAATATAGGGCTAAAGGAGATATTACTATTGAAATCCGTTTTCGTTCCCCCGCTAACTTGGCGATAATGGTTAAGTATGGTCGCCTAAAACTTTCTCTTGCTCTCACCTTATCCAAGTAATCTGTATCTATATTATAATTTATATGATATTTGCATCCAACTCTCGTTGTGTAACTCTTTTCTTATATATTAAAAGTGAGAATGCTTAAAAAATTAGATATAACAAACCATTAATAGTTCACAATGGCTGATTTTTAATAATTTGGAGCTGTTGCGTTTGTAAACTGTTAAGGGATTAATTACCCATAAATATAAATGTCGGGTTCTCAAGTGGTTTTCTTTAATTAAATAAGAGTATATAATCTATTAGATGGCGCACTGTGTATTAATTAAAGTTGCCATAAAAAGCAAGAAATACAAAGTTTATATGGATTGTCTTTGTATTTTAGTAAATATCTCCAATATTTTCACCAAATTTGCCAAGGGGAACCCAGCTCTTAAGTAGTCCCCCGTTTGCAAATTTATATTGTTAGTACTAGTAATTAATTTCCCACGATGGTCACCATGTGCATACACAGTTGTGAACTAAATTTCTAAAAATAATTTTGACACAGCTGTTGACTTGCAGTTTAAATGGGGACACCTGCAGAGTGGCACAAGTGTAACGGTGAAGCCCAGGCAGGGATGCAGCCATGAGATATGTGGGGGGGGGGCTAGGCAATAATGTCAACTTTCACCAAAGGGGCCATTTTAATGAGCCCACCTGCACACCCGAAAGGGGTGCATATGTGGAAAAATTTCACCAACAAGTGATTGGGAAAGAGAAGAAAAAAAGGGCGTTGAACCGAGGTGTAAAGTTGGGGAAAAAAGTGGGAAAATGACTCGATGTCGGGATTCACGAGTTGCTGGACATCGAGATCCAGTCAGCAAGCCAGAGAGCCCGGGCCAGCAATCGATTCCCGAACCCGCATGTGTTTGATGAAGAGAGTGCAGATGGGGAAATTTTTCTCCAACAAGTGATTGGGACAGAGAAAAAAAGAGGCGTTAAACCGAGGTGTAAAGTTTTGAAGAAAAGTGGGAAAAGGAGTGGAGGTCGGAGGTGCAGAGGAGAACGGGTGCATCCAGATACCGTAAGCAAGCCAGAGAGCCCGGGCCAGCAATCTATTTCCGAGCCGGCATGTTTATGACCGGCACGCCAGCATAGACTTCCAGCAAAATAATGGCCGCTACGACAGTACCGGCGTTCAGTAAAAGACCTTTTCGCCCGCGCTCCCACATCAACGTTTAGCCGGTCAACAGCCCCAGCCAGCTCCCCTGTAATTACTGGAGGTAAACCAACTTAATATTCATAATTATTACCTGGATTCATAATTATACCCTTGATCTTTTGATAAGGAATACTATTTCCAGAGTATTAATGAATAGCAAAACCAAATAATTGCAGATCATGTTAAATACTGTAATAGGTCATGTTAAATATTCATTTGTAAATATTGTACATAATAAATGTTTTAGTTTAAATATTAGGCATATTCCATTAATTCTATAGCATATATTTTACTGTGTTTTCCCTTTGAGAACAAACACTAGTGATTGTTTTGTAAGTACATTACAACACACACACACACACACACACACATATATATATATATATATATTATATATATATATATATATATATATATATATATATATATATATATATATATATATATATATATATATATATATATATATATAATTCCTCTGTCAATTTGCTTGTAATAGAACTCCTCCTAAACGGCTGGACTGACTAAGTTGATTCGAGAATGGTTTAGATGCACAATTTGATCCGATAAGAAATGTTTTTTTATTAAAAGTCCAGAATTGTGCACCTATTGAGATTATTATAATGAAGCTTGAAACCCATCACAGCCTACGTATCTGTAGTACAGTGGTCAGCTCAAAGGGCTTCAGTACGTGAAGTACCAAAATCGAATCCCCGTACAGTTGATGTGGAATTTTAATTTAATATAATTACATTTGTGGTGACTGTACGTGTGGTGGCATAAAGTATTTTTAAAGTATTTTTTTTTTCAAAATTTCCATCAAAACGGTTCAATTTATAATTTATTTAACAACATTTTACAATTTTTGTTACAGTATTACAGATTTAAAACAGGACAATGTCTGTAGAATCATCTAGTATAATTATATTTATGTTTGTGCGTGTATCTACTCTCAAAATTATATATTATCTGTTAATGCATTATCTTTATGGAAATGCAGGGAATTGTTAGTAAAGAATGTAACGTAACGCGTACTACGCAACAAATATATCGCTGTACAGCACATGTTAATCATCCTGATATGGAAACACTGTATCAAACAGTATCAGTTCTTTAACAGGAACAGACAATGCGTGGAAAAGAATTCAACCACATTGTCCGAAACAAAAAAAAGCAAACAAGACAAACGTGTTATCACATCAATTATGTAATAAATCAGACATCGCTGAATATTAAAGCAGACACCACATGAGTAGTAATGGAAGAGAAAGAAAAGAAATTGCGAAGAATTGAAGAATAATGATTATGATGTCATATCGTGCAAAATTTAAAAAATGTATGGTAGAATAGGTGAAAAGGGTAGTTATGTGAGGCGCACACAATTATTTTAATAAGTATACTTCAATCTTTAATATCTATGCTACAAACAGATCTTTAAAATAATACATAAGTCCCTATTCTATATATATATATATATATATATATATATATATATATATATATATATATATATATATATATATATATATTATATATATATATATATATATATTTATATATATATATATATATGTAAGAAAAAATTCTCATGGGTTTTCAAAACTTAAATCAAGGGCTAAAAATTACCGCGTCATTTTGAATTTCCCATTTTAACCCCTAACCTAAATTGACCTCTGGGGCTACAGTTTAGGCCCTCAGAGAAGGGGCCTGAACAACTATAATCCTACATAGCCCTAGGGGACAATTTAAGAAATTTCCATTTAATAAATAGATTCACGCTGTCGGAGACAGATTTTCCCCACAGATATTGACACAGGTGTTACGTGTCTTGTACATAGAACTTCATGCTAGCTGACCCTTCAGTTTGTCCTGACCCTATGATGAAGTGGGAACCCGTCCTTCAACGTTATCTTAATAAAGGTCTTTAGCTGAAACGGTATCATTTTTATTTCCATGACTGCAACCACCCACCGAGAAGTCCGTCTCATTACACACACACACACACACACATATATATATATATATATATATATATATATATATATATATATATATATATATATATATATATATATATATGTATATATATATATATATATATATATATATATATATATATATATATATATATACATGTATGTGTGTGTGTGTGTATCTATACTCAAACTTATATGTCTGTAAATATATTATCTTTATGGAAAAACACTGAATTGTTAACATAAAGCGTACTATGAAATGAAGAAACCGCTGTATGTCACGTGTCAATAATTCTGAAATGAAAACAGTGTTTCAAACAGTATCTGTTGTTTACCAGAAACAGACAATAAATAAAATAATTCAAGCACTTTACCTGAAACTAAAAACAACACACAAGAAAATCGTGTTATATCAATTATGTAATAAATCAGACATCACCGAATAATAAAGTAGACACCACATGAGTATTAACGGAAGATAAAGAAAAGAAATTGCGAAGAATTCATGAATCATGATTATGATATCATATCGTGCAAAATTTAAAAAATGTAGGATACAATAGGCGTACAATGTACTCAGAGTGCACACATCAGATATTTTAATTACTGTACTTAAATGTTTAAAATCTATGATACAAATACACCTTTAAAATAATAATTTCCTTTATATATATATATATATATATATATATATATATATATAGATAGATAGATAGATAGATAGATAGATATACACACATATATATATATATATATATATATATATATATATGTATGTATGTATATACATATCCTTTACATCTGTAAATATATACACACACATATATATATTTACACATTTTGTGAGGGTACATTTCACAGCGGAATTGTGCCGCGAGCGGGCGTTTTGAGAGTAAATTTAGTTATTCAGTTAAATCTCAATAGATCGAAAATTATTTCATTTTACATCAAACATATCGACTGATCTAAACTAGTTTTTATTTGTCTAAATTTTTCCAGAATCTATGTAATAGACGAAAACATTCGACATCGTTTTCCTGTATATACTGTTATTTTTGTACCCATAAACACACTATGTTGTTACACTAACCCGTACTAGTAAGTGACTCGCACTCAGGTATCAATCGTCAAAAAATGTACTAGTACGTGTCCCACATACAATGTGTTAATGTACACTCATGTCCATAAATTAAGGATAATTAAGTTCAGGCAATGAAAGAGACAAAAGCAAAACAAATTTGACTTATTTGTAAAGTCTATTTATTAAACAAAAGGTAAAGAGCAAAAAAGATGCTATATGTTTGACATAATTAATAAAAATTGCGATTTTTACTCCCTGGAGCAAATTTCAAAAAAGAACCTATTTACAGAAAACAGTATAACATGGTTAGTATGATGGTTAATACGAAGTATGTCTCCCGGACGATGCAATACAAGCGTTACAACGCCTACGCATGCTGAGTATCAGATTATCAATCTGATCTTGGGGAAAATTACACCACTCATCAAGCAATGCCCTCCGAAGTTCCGATAGACAGTTGGGAGGGGGTTGACTTGCTGCAATTCGTCGGCCAAGCATGTCCCACACATGCTCTATTGGATTCAAGTCCGGTGATAAGGCTGGCCAATCCATACGGGTGATATCCTCCGATTGAAGGCATTCGTCTACAATGTTTGCACGGTGACGTCGGGCGTTGTCATCCATATACAGAAATTCAGGACCCATGGCTCCCCGAAACAAACGTACATGTTGTTCCATAATGACATCCCGATAGATGTGGCCTGTCATGGTTACACTCTGAGCATGCAGGTCAGTTCTGGAACCAAGAATAATTCCTCCCCAAACGAGCCATCCTGCACCACCGTAACGGTGTCGTTCAATGGTGTTCTCTTGGTGGTAACGGGTACCTGGCGCTCTCCATATGAAAGTCCGGCGAGAATCAGAACGTAAACTGAACCTGGACTCGTCGGAAAACATCACACAAGACCACTGTTGCGGTGTCCACAATGCATGCTCTCTAGCCCAGCATAATCGCTGGCGACAGTGAGTTGCGGTAAGGGGAACACATCTGACAGGCCTACGAGCATATAGACCAATGTTCCCTAAGCGTCTGTACACGGTCTGCCTTGAAACTGTCGTACCGGTAGCTGAAGAGAGCTGACGAGACAGGTCTGATGCTGTGCTCCGTCTGTTTCTTTTGGCAGTTACTGCCAAATACCGGTCATCATTCGGCGTAGTAACTCGGGGGCGACCTGTGCTGTAACATCTACTCACATTACCATCATGTTTGAATCGTTGCCAAAGCCTGGAGATGACACTCTGGGCGATTCCAAGTTCCTCGGATACTTCCAGCTGGGTACGTCCACATTCCAGTCGTCCGATAATTCTACCACGTAAAAAATCATCCAAATGCTTCCTTTGTGCCATAACTATGCGGTTATTGCACTGAAAGGCTTTTAAAGCGCTTGTGAACAATTTTACTTCTTTGCTACCATTCCTTATATACCTCTTTCATACACTCTCGTCATTGTGACGTACTATCCGCGCCATCTGGTGGTTTCCTGCAATTTGGATATTCTTCTTCAAGATGTATGTGATAACTCTACAGGTGAAATTTTTATTTTAGAGCTCAATTTCTGTGTGATTCTGAATTATCCTTAATTTATGGACATGAGTGTATATGCGTGTGTGTGTGCCTGGTATCTACAATCAAACTTATATATTGTCTGTAAATCATTATTTTAATGGAATTGCCCTGATCCTTAGTAAAGAATGTAACGTAACGCGTACTAAGCAACAAACTTATCGCTGCACAGCACATGTCAATCAACCTGAAATGAAAACACTGTTTCAAACAGTATCTGTTCTTTCCCAGGAGCAGACAATGAGTGGAAAAAATTCAAACATATTTTCTGAAACAAAAAAAAAAGCAAATCATGTTATCACATCAATTATACAATAAATTAGACATCGAATAATAAAGCAGACGCTACATGAGTAGTAATGGAAGATAATGAACAGAAATTGAGAAGAATTGATGAATAATAATTCTGATGTCGTATCGTGCAAAAATTAAAACATGTATGGTAGAATGGGTATTCAAGGTAGTTATATGGGGCACACATATCAGTTATTTTAATAACTGTATTTAATTCATAAATATCTATAATACAAACAGATCTTTAAAACAATACCTAAGTATGTATTATGTATATATATATATATATATATATATATATATATATATATATATATATATATATATATATATATATATATATATATATATATATATATATATATATATATATATATATATATATATATATATATATATATATATATATATGTATATATATATATATTTACATATATACATATATATATATATGTATGTATATATATATATGTGTATATATGTATATATATGTATATATATATATATATATATATATATATATATATATATATATATATGTATATATATGTGTATATATATGTATATATATATATGTATACATATGTATGTATATGTATATATATAATATATATATATATAAATATATGTATATATATTTATATAATATATATATATATATATATATATATATATATATATATATATATATATATATATATATATATAAATAATATATATATATATATATATATGTATATATATGTATATACATTATATATGTGTCTTTGTGTGTATCTACACTCAAACTTATATATTGTCTGTAAATACATTATCTTTATGGAAAAACACTGAAATTTTAACGTAAGGCGTGCTATGCAATAAATATATCGCTGTATAGCACGTGTCAATCATCCTGAAATGGAAACAGTGTTTCAAACAGTATCTATTCCTTACCAGAAACAGACAATGAGAGAAAAAATATTCAACCACATTGTCCCAAACAAAAAAAAAAGCAAAAAAGAAAACCGTGTTATCACATCAATTATGTAATAAATCAGGCATCGCCGAATAATGAAGCAGACACCACATGAGTAGTAATGGAAGATAAAAAAAGAAAAAAAAGCAACTTGCGAAGAATTGATGAAAATTAGGAGATAGAGAAATTAAAAATACGAAATGAAAAAAATAATTCACTTCTTCATTCTCTAAACCGGTTTTCACTTACATCAATGTTTCGTTCGCACCGATTCTCAACTTCATATTTTTTTGACGGAACTAAATGCTACTTACTCTCTTATAAGATCGCGAAAACATTTTGAGGTGGAAAAACCCAAGCCTGGAGATTTTGACCTTGCAGCGCCGCCTTGCGGAGGTTGCGGAAGTAGATGATTTTTCAATGTCGTGTAGATACAATGTTTTTTTCGGAGCCCGTTCGACGGAGTTCGTTTTTATCACGAGGTGCCACTTGTAAAAAGGGGTTTACCGAAGGGTGGAGAATTACTGTCTGGAATTATATCTCAGATACACTGTATCTTTTGATATTATTTTTATTTCTTTTCTTCTATCAAGAATACGAAATTATTTCCTGTTAGGAAATGTGAGAAAGCTATAGCTTTCGTTTAGACGGATATAATAGAAGCTCTTCATTGTATAAACAGCTTAGCTTTAATTCACTTAGATACTGTTTCATTAACTATTAAAGTTGCCTCTTGGGTAGAGTATTCTACTTTAAAAAACAGCAAAAAATAGAGTCTTAAGAATTGTTTCAACAGTATTTTAGATATAAAAAAATTAAAGTGAAAAATTTTTTTAAATTGTAATAAAAGTTACATAAATATGAGAAAGCTATAGCTTTCAAACTTTAGACGGATATAATAAAAGTTCATCATTGAATATAGAGCTTAGATTTAATTGACTTAGATACCGCTTCATTAACTATTAAAGCAGACCTCTGAGGTTGAGTATTATACTTTAAAAATTAGAAAAAAAATAAAGTTAGGAATTGTGTCAAAAGAATTTTACATATAAAAAAATAAAAGTGAAATTTTTTTTTAAATTGCATAAAAGTTACATAAATATGAGAAAGCTATAGCTCTCATTCAGTTCATAAAGCTCTTCTTTCTATATACAGCTTAGGTTTAAATCACTTAGATACTGTTTCATTAACTATTAAAACAGCCTTCTGTGGTCGAATATTATACTTTGATAAAGAGCAAAAAATATAGTGTTAAGAACTGTTTCAACAGTATTTTACATATAAAAAAAATTAAAGTGAAAAATTTCTAAAAAATGCAAAAAAGTTACATAAATATGGAAAAGCTATAGCGTTCATTTACACGGATATGATAAAAGCTTTTCATTGTATATACAGCTTAGATTTAATATCACTTAGATACCGTTTCATTAAAGCACCCCTCGGGGTAGAGTATTATACTTTAAAAAACAGCAAAAAATAGAGTATTAAGAATTGTTTCAACAGCATTTTACATAAAAAAAATTTAAAGTGAAAAATTTTTAAAAATTGCAAAAAAAGTTACATAATTATGAGAAAGCTATAGATTTTACTTAGACGGATATGATAAAGGCTCTTCATTTTTTATACAGCTTAGCTTTAATTCCCTTAGATACTGTTTCGTTAACTACTAAAGTAGCCTCTTGGGTAGAGTATTATACTTTAAAAAACAGGAAAAATAGAGGGTTAATAATTGTTATTACAGTATTTTATATATAAAATTTGAAGAGAAAAATTTTTTTCATTACAAAGAAATTACATAACTATGTGAAAGCTATAGCTTTCATTTAGACGGATATAATAAAAGTTCTTCATTGTATAAACAGCTTAGCTTTAATTCACTTAGATACTGTTTCATTAACTATTAAAGTAGCCTGTGGGATAGAGTATTATACTTAAAAAACAGCAAAAAAGAGAGTGTTAAGAATTGTTTCAACAGAATTTTACACTTAAAAAATTAAAGTAAAATGTTTTTAAAATTTGCATAAAAGTTACATAAATATGAGAAAGCTATAGCTTTCATTTAGACGGATATAATAAAAGTTCTTCATTGTATAGACAATTTAGCTTTATATCACTTAGATATCGATTCATTAACCATTAAAGCAGCCCTCTGGGGTCGAGTATTATACTTTACAAAACAGCAAAAAGTAGAGTGTTAATAATTGTTATTACAGTATTTTATATATAAAATTTAAAGTGAAATTTTTTTTAATTACAAAGAAGTTACATAAATATGTGAAAGCTATAGCTTTCATTTAGACGGATATAATAAAAGCACTTCATTGTATATTCAGCTTAGCTTTATTTCACTTACATACAGTATCATGAATTATTAAAGCAGCCTTCTGGGGTAGAGTATTATACTTTAAAAAACATAAAAAAATAGAGTGTTAAGAATTATTTCAACAGCATTTGACATATACAAAAATTAAAGTGAAAAATTTTTAAAATTGCAAGATAGTTACATAAATATGAGAAAACTATAGCTTTCTTTTAGACGGATATTATAAAAGTTCTTTTTATGAACAACTTAGCTTTAATTCAATTAGATAAAGTTGTATTAACTATTAAAGCAGCCGTATAGGGTAGAGTATTATACTTTAAAAAACATCAAAAAATATAGAGTGTTAAGAATTGTTTCAACAGTATTTTACATATAAAAAATAAAGTGTAAAATTTTTAAAAATTGCAAAAAAAATTATATAAAAATGGAAAAGCTACAGCTTTTATTTAGAAGGATATAATAAAAGCTCTTCATTGTATATTCAGCTTAGCTTTATTTCACTTACATACAGTATCATCAATAATTAAAGCAGTCCTCTAGAATAGAATATTATACTTTAAAAAACAGCAAAAAAATAGAGTGTTAAGAATTGTTTCAACAGCATTTTACATTAAAAAAATTTAAATGAAAAATTTTTAAAAACTGCAAAAAATGTACATAATTATGAGAAAGTTATACTGTTCATTTAGACGGATATAATAAAAGCTCTTCATTGTATATTCATCTTAGCTTTAAATGACTTATACCGTTTCATGAACTATTAAAGCAGACCTCTGGGGAAGAGTATTATACTTTAAAAAACATCAAAATTTAGAGTGTTTAGAATTGTAATATTCAAAGCCTTTCGGCTCTAAGAAGTAAGTACCAATCTCATTTGGCCCCCTGTTGCAAAACATTGGTTTGAATGCTCCAAGACAAATCCGATACTAATAGTATACACACTACTTCTTTCTAACGATAAGTAAAATCTTTTTTGTCTCTAAAAATATAGATTTATAGAGTTTAAAAAATTAGAAAAATTTAAAAAATTTTAACTCTACTCTGCATATAAATGAATCAATTAAAGTTTCACGATACACTATATTTATATTTATAAAAAATGCATTTATTTCTCATTAGTTTTGTATATTCATTAACCCATTTATCCATTTCATTTTCATTTTATTTTTTAGATGGGAGTAATCGTTGACAAATGTATACTGCCTGCAGATGTCGCTGAGCTTCTCAACCCCCTGGTCAAAGTATATTTTCCCCGATAGCGGCTGAGTAATAGTGTTGTTCACGTTATGTAAGGGTGACTGCCTAATAATTGTACTTTCTTGAGTAAAGTATTTAATCCCAAATAAATAGTAAGAATAACTACTGAACTACCATCGATGATGACCTGCAGTGGGTTCATATTGAAAGCCTTTCGGCTCTAAGAAGTATGTACCAATCTCATTTGCCCCCGTGCCCCAAAAATATTGGTTTGAATGCTCCAAGGCAAATCAAATACTAATACTGAAAGCACTACTTCTTTCTAACGATTAGTAAAATCTTTTTTGTCTCTAAAAATACAGATTTATAAAGTTTAAAAATTAGAAAAATTTAAAAATATCTTAACCCTACGCTGCACATAAATGAATCAATTAAAGTTTTACGATACATTATATTTATATTTATAAAAAAATTGCATTAATTTCTCATTGGTCTTGTATATTCATTAACCCTTTCATCCATTTCATTTTCATTTTATTTTTTAGATGGGAGTAATCGTTGACAAATGTATACTGCCTGCAGATGGCGCTGAGCTCCTCAACCCCCTGGTCAAAGTATATTTTCCCCGATAGCGGCTGAGTAGTAGTGGTGTTCACGTTATGTAAGGATGACCGCCTAATTATTGTGCTTTCTTGAGTAAGGTATTTAATCCCAAATAAATAGTAAGAATAACTACTGAACTACCATCGATGAGGACCCTGTAGTGTGTTCTAATCCCACTGCAGGGATACATATTCAAACCCTTTCGGCTACAAGAGGTAAGTGCATACCTCATTTGCCCCCGTACTGCAAAATATTGGTTTGAATGCTTCAAGGCAAATCAAATACTAATACTGAATGCCCTACTTCTTTCTAAAGATTAGTAAAATCTTTTTTGTCTCTAAAAATACAGATTTTTAGAGTTTGAAAAATTAGAAAAATTTCAAAAAATTTAACCCTACTCTGCAATAAATGAATCAATTAAAGTTTCACGATACGCTATATTTATATTTATAAAAACAATTGCATTTATTTCTCATTGGTCTTGTATATTCATTAAACATTTTATCCATTTCATTTTCATTTTATTTTTTAGATGCTAGTAATCGTTGACAAATGTATACTGCCTGCAGATGGCGCTGAGCTGAACCCCCTGGTCAAAGTATATTTTCCCCGAAAGCGGCTGAGTAGTAGTGTTGTTCACGTTATGCAAGGGTGACAGCCTAATAATTGTGCTTACTTGAGTAATGTATTTAATCCCACATAATTAGTAAGAATTTGTTTCACGCCGACCCAGACTATATGTCCATACAGCAGCAACTTACTACTGATTCCAGCCGACTGCAACAGCGACCCATAACGGCTACAAAGCCGCTGTTGACCTACGGGAGGTCCTTCATGGTTCGAAGGTTAATTTAGTCAATCCCAGTAAGGAACATAAGCATCAAATTCTGGATTACCAGGGAAGACGCAGAGAGAAAGATCACTCAGACACCCCGGATTCTTGAAGCCTGTACACTCCTGAAGGAGAAGTGCCCCTGGAGACAATAATTAGTCAGAATAACTACTGAGCTACCATCGATGTGTTTGTATTTACTATAGCACTAGTTTGTATTTACAAGCACTACAGAGGCAAGTTCTGGACTACCAGGGAAGACGTAGAGAGAAAGATCACTCAAGCACCCCGGATTTGGGAAGCACATGCACTCCTGAAGGAGAAGTGCCCCTGGAGTCAATAATTAGTCAGAATAACTACTGAGCTTTCATCGATGTGTTTGTATTTACAAGCACTACAGAGGCAAGTTCTGGACTACAAGGGAAGACCTAGAGAGAAAGATCATCCATGCATCCCGGATTCGTGAAGCCCGTGCACTCCTGAAGGAGAAGTGCCCCTGGAGTCAATAATTAGTCAGAATAACTACTGAGCTTTCATCGATGTGTTTGTATTTACAAGCACTACAGAGGCAAGTTCTGGATTACCAGGGAAGACGCAGAGAGAAAGATCACTCAGACACCCCGGATTCTTGAAGCCTGTACACTCCTGAAGGAGAAGTGCCCCTGGAGACAATAATTAGTCAGAATAACTACTGAGCTACCATCGATGTGTTTGTATTTACTATAGAGAGCATGATCCGAGGTATCTTAGTCGGCAAAGGCAGTCATCTCGTAACTGAAAAATTGCTCGTTCGGCGCTCGAGCTGACGTTAGATCCTTTAAAGCGGGGGTGGACAAAAGTCGGCACACGGACAGCATCCCGCGCTTTTGCTTACTGTATAGCTATTGATAAATCTTTATCATTAATTAGTCAACCTTTCAATTTTGACGTACAAGAAGCTCCTGTTGAAATTCAACTAGAACTAATTGACTTAAAGTCAAATAATTTATTAAAAGAAAATTTTCACTCAAACGAGTTGATTATTTTCTACGGTTCTTTGAATACAAAACATTTCAAACATTTTTTGAATTATGTTCAACAATACCTAGTTTTATTTGGTTCAACATATATTTGTGAAAGAACTTTTTCGTTAATGATTTACACAAAAAATAAATATCGATCACAAATTACTGACGAAAATCTACACTCGGTATTAAGGATTGCTACAAGTGATTTGGATCCAAATTTTGAAGAAATAATATCAAATGAACATTCCAGATTTCACGTTTCGCATTAACTAAAACTATTCTATTTTAACGTTTGATGTTTGTCTTTTCTTTTTATAATTCTATTTACTATTATATTTACAAAATGTAATATAAATATAAAAATGTAATAACTATGATCAAAATAAAATAATTTGTATGGTTAAGATATAAATAAATATCAAAATAAAATCTTTCATTAAGTGATTTATTTAATAATTATTAATTTAATATAAGGGATCCTATTCCTTTAAAAATTACGTGATATATTTTACTGGGAACAAATTGTTCGCATATACATCTAAGTCAGACAATTTATTATTACTATTATCTTTTATTAACTGTCAAATTTCTCTGTCCGAATGCTTTAAAACGATACTTATAGTGTTTTTTTTTTTCAAAAAAAGTCTTGGGTAGGGAAAAAACTCCACTCAAAACATTTGTGCGTGCACAGCGTACGCGGTATAGTCCTCCGGCCCGAGATCATTTTGAAAATTTCATTTTGGCCCGCACTTCAAAGTATTTGCCCACCACCGCTTTAAAGTGACTGGGGCACATAAAATATGTTCTTGGTAACAACATCCTCTAAGTTCTCAAACGATATCTCTGGGCTTTCAGGACAATCCTGGTTTTTTTTTCCCTTGGTCAGTGCTTCTATATTATGGTTACCCAGTGGGAATAATATTTCTCACGTCCTGAGCATACCTTAACACTAAATATACAATATAACTGGTCAAATAACCCATAAGGTATATGTAAAAAATGCGATGGGAAATGAATTAAAAATTCTTATTCTTTGTGTTTATAATACATAGAAGTTGACTTTTATGTTAAACTACACGTGCTCTTCGGGTGGTATTAACACATAGTGTGCGGGTACATTTAGCAGAGGAATTGAACCGGGACCGGGCGTTTTGAGCGTAAATTTAGTTATTCAGTTAAATCTCAATAGATCGAAAGTAATTTAATTTTTTAACTAATTTTTCGTATTTTATATTGAAATATATAAACAAATAGAGAAATAGAAATATATGAATAACAACCATACGATTTTTGTAAACAAAAAATATTTTTAATGGGTAAATTTATAATAGCATCGTAAATATGAAAAATCCGATAGAAATAGTAGTATATAGTTTTAATTTTTTCGAATTATGTTGCATATAAACATTTTAACATTATAAAAAATTGAAAAGAGCAATCATAAAATTAATAATGCAAAAACTAGTTTTTATTTGTCTCAATTTTTCCAAAATCTATGGAGTAGACAAGAACATTCGGCTTCGTTTTCCTGTTTATACCGTTATTTTTGTACCCACAATCAAACCATTTTGTTACACTAACACGTACTAGTACGTGACCTGCGCTCAAGTATCAATTGTCAGAAAACGTACTAGTAGGTGTCCCGCACTCAAGAGTCAATCGTCATTAAACGTATTAGTAGGCGTCCCGTACTCAAGTATCATTCTTCTGAAAACGTACCAGTACATGTCCCGCGCTCAAGTATCAATCATCAGAAAACGTACTAGTACGTGACCTACGCTCACGTATCAATCGTGAGAAAACGTATTAGTACTTGTCCCGCATACAGTGTGTTAAATGACAGCTTCGCAGCCTTGTATTGGCATAAAAATTTATAATTCCTGTATTGCAGCTGCGTTAGAAAGAGAAACTGTAGCAAACATTCCTAGTTTTATTTAACACTACATTTACGAACCGAGTGAATCTAACTCATTAAAAATTTTATCACTATATATATATACAAAACTTTAATATTACTTTTCAAAAACATACGTTGGTTTTTAGTTAAGCAATAAAATATATGTAAACTTTCATTCCTCTTCCCAGCAGACCCTTTCATTTCGCATTATCAAATGTGGTATACCTATTTTCACGGTTGTAAGCCAATTTGACTTATAGAATGTATATGAAAATGAATAAATAGAGTAATAAATATAGTATAAAGTAAATATAAAGTATATAAAGTATAGTATAAAGTAAATATAGAGAAGAAGTCCAGAACACTTCCATTCCAATGACAGAAATTCATACTACTGACGTACGAAAGAATTGTCAAATTCCACAAATATGCAAAATAAACTGATGTAGAAACCATTGTGCTAAATGTATTACAAATGTTTTACGGAAAATGTGTTTCAGAAACAGATTTTATATGTAAAAAATGCTTTCCATGAATTTTTTGATAATAAACATTTTATTTAAATTAATTTAGAACTATTTTCTTTGCTAAAAAACTTCAATTTTCTTGTATGAGTCAAATTAGCTCACGTCAGTAAAAATAGGTGTACGATCAACATCCGTAAATCTAGTGTTAAGTCTTAACCAGTCAGTTAGTTTTGTTTTTATGCATCGTTTCACAATAATAAAGTGTTATATCTGGGAAAACAAACTTGATTTGTGTGTTGCAAATGTTCCTCATTTTGCTATACTAATATTATAATATTCCTTGTAATTTTTAAAGCTTGAATCAAGGATTTTTTCCTTAATTTGAGAGGTTAATAAGTTTTAATTTAATAACAATAGTATTCATACGTTTATGAAAATCATTTATAATTGGATATTAATTTCATTAATGAATCAAATACAATTTTTTGGTTAAAATCAATAAAAAAATTGAAAAATATACTTTAATATTTTTTTATAAAAAAGGTTGTCTGGGACCATAAATGTTTGTATTAACACTTAATATTAGAAGGAATATCGTACATTGTAGAATGAACTATCTTTTCCCTATCACAAAGACTTTCTATACATGTGTACTATTTTACACTAAGTTTCAAAGATTAAATTTTAAAATGTCAATATTTTTTAAATGAGCAGAAATTTTTACTTTCTGTCATTGAAGAAACACGTGCATTTTGAAATGTCAATACTTTTTAGGTGTGCAAAAATTTTCCCTTTCTGTCATTGAAAGAACACTTGCAAGTAGTACTTCCTGCTTTACAAATACAAAGAAAATCTTCAATTAGATTTATATTAACACAGAAACCACCTGCACTATTTTAAACAGCATTTTCGGACAATAATTGTCAGATATGTCAAAACGCAGATTGCATTTCCGATTGTCGATAAATCTATCGATTGGAAAGAATAATTTGGGAATCCTTTTGTGTCTCTGACCCTTAGGACCTTGAAACTTTCGACACCAAGTCCTAAAGAATGCGACAATAATCGTCTGATGTTGGCTAAAATGACCTCTTGTCTTCAGGACTGGGCCAATTTGTTTTCCTGCACCATCATGCAGATGGTGAAAATTGTTGTTGCAGTTTTTTTTTTTCCTTTTCGCTCTTTCGGTGCAACGTTCTATTATTATGCAGTATAGAAAATGACAGGTTGGCGTAAATGGTCACTTAAAAAGATTATCATTACAGGGGCCGTTGGATAAACAGGTATTTGGATGGTTGGTTTTTTTTATAATGTTTTGAAAATGCAAATATGTAAGATGTCATGTTAAAATGCATACGTTTCTAGCACTTTTTTTCCCTTTACATGCGGGTCAATATTTCGTTGCTGTTGTTATTTCTAAATGGTACAACTTAAAAAGTTCATTTTAGGCTTGCATCCCCCCTCCTCCTCCGAAATAGCAAGGAAAGGTGAAAATAATAAACCGTGAAATAAGAGTTTGGATAATTATTGGGAATTCAAGAGATCTTTCTTAAACACATGTTGCGTAAGTTTATGTCTATGTACGCATGCCTTTAAGTGAACTGTATAATTACGATGCGTCTGTTTTATGAACGTTTTTATGAGCTTTTCCTAACTGTTTTGGATAAAACAGTATAAAAAGATAGATAATTACTAAAGTACGAGTGATTACACTCACAAATTTAAGGTTCGGTCACATTAATGTGACCGGTTTGTGTAAATGCACACACGAGGTACATCATGAAGTTTAATTATTACTAAGTCAAGATATAATTTTTCGACTGAAAATTTTCACTTTCACATGATAAATCCTAGCATTCTTCAATAAGAGAATGACCAGTTGCTTTATCAACACCTACAGAAGTTAATGCTGCATAAAGCTGACATAAAATAAAGACGTAAAATAGACTAACCCCATGTAATTGTTATTTTTTAGTTATTCCATTCGCAGTTCATAGATTTAGTGAAAAACTACCTATTTAACTCTTTATGTTTTTGGGATATCGTTATTGTTAAACACAATCAAATATTGCCTATGTAACAATCGTATTACACATCAAAATGCATGTATTAGTTTATGATTCCTTGTATTGGTGAAGAATGGGCAGGTTTCTTGTGTTAGAACGAAATCTTCAACTGATTTAATTTAGTTGACTTTAATTTTTGATAACGTCTATTATTGGTTATACATTCTTTGCTGTCATGCGAGAAATACGTGTATTTGTCAATGAGAAAAGAAATATTTAACTGAATCTGCTGCTTTTGAACACATGTTCAAGTGGGATAAAGCTTGGGATATTTTCCTTAACTCTTCGTATTTTGGAATTACTGTGTTCAGAGAAAAAGGCAAAGAACAAAACTCATTTATGTATCTCTTTATACTTTGTAATTATCACTTCAGACATAATCATTCTTTAAATATCACCTACATAAATATTTTCCATTTGGTGTTAATGTGTTCACAGATAAAGGCATAGAACAAAACTTATTTATGTAGCTCTTTGTATTTTGTAATTATCACATTAGACATAATCATTCTTTAAACACCATGTATACAAATATTTTCCATTTGGTGTTATCGTGTTCACACAGAAAGGCATAGAACAAAACTCATTTATGTAGCTCTTTGTATTTTGTAATTATCACATCAGATATAATCATTTTCTAAACATTGCCTATACAAATATTTTCTGTTTGGTGTTATCGTGTTCACACAGAAAGGAATAAAACAAAAGTCCATTATGTAGTTCTTTGTATTTTGTGATTATCACTTTAGACATAATCATTCTTTAAACATCACCTATACAAATATTTTCCATTTGATGTTATCGTGTTTACAGAGAAATGCATATAAAAAAAACTCATTTATGTAGCTATTTGTATTTTGTGATCATCACTTTAGACATAATTATTCTTTAAACATCACCTATACAAATATTTTCTATTTGATGTTATATTGCTCACACAGTAAGGCATAGGACAAAACTCATTCATGTAGCTCTTTATACTTTGTAATTATCAGTTCAGACATAATCATTCTTTAAAAATCATCTATACAAATATTTTCCATTTGATGTTATGGTGTTCACACAGTAAGGCGTAGAATAAAACTCATTTACTTAGCTCTTTGTACTTTGTAATTATCACTTCGGACATAATCATTCTTTAAACATTACCTATACAAATATTTTCCATTTGGTGTTATCGTGTTCACATAGAAAGGCATAGAACAAAACTCATTTATGTAGCTCTTTTTTTTTGTGATTATCACTTTAGACATAATCATTCTTTAAAAACCATGTATACAAATATTTTCCATTCGATGTTATCGTGTTCACACAGAAAGGCATAGAACAAAACTCATTTATGTAGCTCTTTGTATTTTGTAATTATCACTAAATGTTTATGTGGCCAGGGACATCCGTAAAGCAATACGTGAATTTAATAAAATAAAAATAATAAAAATTATAAAAAGTTGAAAAAATAGTAAAAATTTATTTTGAAAATAATATAACAACTTTCGGAAAAAGAATTTAAAAGAAAATATTATTTAAAGAAATTTATTAGACATTAGAAAAAATTGGCTGCGTCGGGGATAAAACCGTTAATCCGAGAAGTACGACGATCAAGTGGGCGGACATTCTACCAGATGTACAACACCTGCACGTTATCAGCAAACTAATTAGAGTATATGAAGTCAGGTAGTCAAGTAGAAACAGTCCAGAAATTTAAATATTACTCTCCGCCTTTGCCATCCTATCAAGAATGAATTTCGTATAGAATAAGAGGAAGGATAAAGCTTGATATAATAGCATTAAACGCTCGAAAAGAGCTGATGGGGTGGATTTCGAACTCGCTTTCAATTTTGCTAACCCTAACTCATGAAAAATCCAATATCCATTCCAGGTACAACCAGTTCAGAAATTTGCGGACAGAGAACTTAGGCTATTATTATATAGGGGATAAAAAACAGATAGTGCTACTAATGGAGACAATGCGCAATACAGACCATCTGTATTGCGCTGACAGACATGTACAATAGCCTTCCAGGTGTAAAAAAGAGGGCTACATCAGTTGATGACTTTCTACAAAAACATGATGCTTAATGCGAATAAGAACTACTCTGAACAGAGAGTTCCAATGATCAATACAAGAGGCGAGCTTGCTATAGAAAATTAATGCAATACTATTGAGGGTAGATTATTGGCCATAGGTGTAGTGAAAGAACCACTTATCAATGTATTTGATAGCGATGCATCGTATCATAAAGTGACCACTTCTGGTAAGTTTCAAATCATAATTTAATTAGTCTATATTTCTTCATTTTGATCTGTTATCTTGTAAACTGCAATACCATTGTGTTGAAAGATATTTTTCCTTTCTATTTCAGGAACCAGTCATGAAAAGGTAAGGTCTTGTTAAGGTTTCACTCAGTTTAAACTTCGAGATCTTCGAAATCTGAAAATATATCAGCCATGTTTGTTTTCAACGCTGAGTGCATGAGTAAAATGTAGTATCCGTGGATTAGACAATTAATCCTCCAAATTCGGAGGATCAAAAACAGGGGATTGAAATGAGCTGAAATCCGCAGATTCTGGTTGAAGAATACGAACATGCTGATTCACTGTTTGATCCGAGTATTAAAATCGTAGTGAATATGGCCCCTAGTGCCGGTCTCACTAGAGTCGTTTAACAGCTCTCTGCTATTAACCCATGACACCAACCAACGGCGGGACATAATTCTCCTTTTAAACAGAGATTAATCACGGTTAGCCGTTAAACGACTTTGGTGAGACCCATTTTTTATAACCTTTTTATTTTGGTATAGGTAGATATGCGATAAGATCCCTTAATCTGGACGTTGCGGTTCGGTTAAAACCTTCGTTGTGACGTCAGTTTGACGTCAGCTTGTGGATATTATGAGAGGAAACGATCAAGCTGACGTAAAAGTGACGTCACAACGAACGTTCGAACCGCCTCGCAACGTCCAGAGTAAGGCCCAATTGTTTAGGGTGAGACCGG
>CM063497.1:103341124-103361124 GCA_032207245.1 Pardosa pseudoannulata | reverse complement strand
CGAATTTGTTACGATACACATTAATTTCTAAACATAAAAAGCAAATAATTTGTTTGATAAACAATATTGACAGAAACAAGCAATATTAACTTGCACTTTTCTTTACGTCGAATCTTAACAGAAAATTATTCTTCTTCATAAATTTATAGTAAGAATAATAATTCTTGGTATGGAAAGGTATAAAAGATGAAAATACATAGACCCACATTATACATTTAGAAATTTTATCAGATAAAAACGTCATCATTTTTCTCATTAATTTTACTGTTAATTGATGGCGTAGAAAAATAAAATTAAAATTAGAATCATTTCATTGAAAATTCTGTTAAATAGAATTTGAAAAATATTTAAGGAATATTTGAATAATTAATCTATTAAATAAAATAAACTACAAGATCAAAATATTTACTATTTAAATATTTTGAACAAAATAAATTTTACATAATATATTATTTTAGTCGAATTATCGTTTAATATTTTATAATATGTATTACTGAAAATCTAATGTAATTAAGAAAGTATTAATTTAAGTTATAATAAATGAGTGATCAAATCATTTTTAATATATTTAATAAAATGGTTCAAATACTAAGAAATATTTAGTGTAGTACTTATAATCAAATATTATTCAAAACAAATATTCGTAAAAAATATTTAGGAAAATAATTAAATAAAATTTCGATGATATTAGATTAAACATTCTTCAATATCAAATACTTTTCTGTTATACAATATTATATTTTTAAAAGATTGCATGACAAAAATCTTATTAAATAAATTATACTAAATAATATTCCTTTGTAATATTGTTTATTGTAATTATTATTTAAAAAATTAAAAATATTTCATTTAAATATCTCTAAAGGATTCTGTTGCAAGATTTTTAAAATATTTGAATATATGAAATATAATAAAGTTCTTCGATTATAAAGACGTTTATTATATAATTATAATTTATATAAATAAAAATATTTAAATAATATATTATTTAGAAATATATATTATATTATATATATATATATAATATACATATTTATATAAAATATTTTAAATATATTTATAGATATAAATTATAATATATATATATTAATATAATAATAAAAATATATTTAATATAATAAATATTAAAAGATATATAATATTATAATATATTTATATCAAAATACATATATTAATAATTTAATAAAATATTTTAAATATTAATAAAATATTTATATTAATATATATTATTAATAATATATATCTTTTATATACATTTATTATATTTAAAAATATAATTGCAAAAATCTATTATAATTTATACAAAAATAATATTTCTTATATTATATATAATATACATATATTATATATATATACTATATACATATATATACATATATATATATATATATATATATATACATATTTAAGATATATATATATATATATATATATATATATATATATATATATATATATATAATATATAATATATATATGTATATATATTATATATATATATATATATATATTATATATATATATATATATATATATATAATATATATATATATATATATATTTACATAAAAGCACCATGGTGGTAAAAAGTAAAAACTCACATTATTGTGTTTGAGAAAAAAAAATTATAATTATATAAAATTTATCTATAACATAACTCAAATTGTAAAACTTAGTACTAAATATTCCTAAGCTATCTTTTCAAGAATTTCAAAATAATTTTTTACCATAATACCATCAGATTGATAAAAGCATTTAAATCAACATTTATTGCAGTTATAACTCACTGAACAATTTAATGTGCCTCATAATTTTTAAATCTCTCCATCATATATTCACAGGCACTCATATATAGCTATATACCTTCGTAAAGAACAAGATGTCTAAATATACAGAACGAACTACTCAGATTCCTTATTCATACTCCTACACTATGTACGCACATCCTGTACTCACTTATTCATATACTCCTGCTCTATACCCGTAGCCGTTTAGAATCAACTTGAAGCAGTAAATCCTTACCTAATAGCCATCTTGTTGCAGATAACAGTAGCTTTCTAAACCAAACCGAACCAAATCATCATTTATATAAAATACAATTTGATATAAAGATTTAAACAGGAATCATTTCTTAAAGATATAATATTACTTTCTAATTCCATATTTAATGTCGTAATGATAACTGTTTGGTCATATTTCTCAGAAAAAACTAGTTAAAATATATTATTTTCTAATTTCATATTCTATATCGTAATGACAGCTGTTCAGTCATCTTCTCAGAAAGAACTAGTTATGTTATAGTTTCGAGGGCGTGGCATATGTGGCTCTGACTCCACCCAGATCTTGATTATTACTAGATATTTCGGTTTGGAATAATAATTTCAATTAAACACAACGATTATAAAGACTCTCAAACAATAAACATACAGATGCATATAATTAAATCTATTTTAGGATATGTATGTTGAAAGCTTTGTATGCAGAAATTTACAATTCTTCCGAATGCTTCATAAATGTCATTTTAAATGTATATAAATTTACATACAACTCTCGAACCAATTGTGTGTTTCATATATTCCCTTTACATTTGAATAGGAGACATTAAAAAAATTAACAAAATTTTTAAAAAATCTTTCTGTTATGGGTAAATTTTTATTGCGTAGATCATACTGCCAAAATATGTCTTTGCAAATAAAATCCCGAAGATAAGTGTAATAAAATAAATAAAAAAATATCGATATAAAATTTCAAACATACAAGTCCTATAAAATTTGAAATATATCAATATGCACAGAGCACTAGTAAACTCCAGCAAGTTTGACATCTATGGACGAAGATGTAAAATGACTCCATCACCCCGGACTTCTTTGCAAAACAATGTTTAAACATAAAAAAGATATGTATTTCATACCGCAGAAAAAAAATTACAACACTGATGACTTATTCTTATTTCCATGAATTGCCTAAACAAATAGTTTTGTACGAATATGCCACGATTAACGTAGTGATAGCACAAACTGTACGAATCACGATTTTTCAGTTTCAGACCAGCAAAAATCCTGTCAGAAAAAGAATATCTACCTTTATTTGATCATATTATTGTTACAAAATACTATGTAGTGGAAACTTTCTCAAATATATAGACCGATCTTACACATCTTACTTGGACTGGTTGGTAATGCAATTAAATCTAATATAACAATAATATCGAATAATTATGTTTCGGGCTTCCAAGCTGTAAAGAAAAATGAATATTGCAAAATAATTTTATACAGTTTTTTTCTTAATAAAGAAAGAGTAACGGAATAATTAATTTAAATGTAAATTATTTTAACAGTAAATCAAAATTATTTTAGTAATTGTAGATGTTATTTCGTAAATTATTGTAAAGCTTTTTTTACTTTGTTGTTGGCAACAATTTTTATTATTTCATAGATATGACAAACCAAATCAGAAAAGGGTTAGAAGAGTTAAAAATAATTATGTTGTATTTGCTTTTATAGTTTTATTCTTAGTTTAATAAAACATCGTTAAATTTGTTTTTACATGAATCCTTTATTGTTTTGCCAATTAGGAAACAAAAAGTGTTATAAAAATACAAATGTGTTTTAAAAGTAAGTGACAAAATGGCTTCCATAAATTTGCCTGTATGGGCAGGCGTCCAGTTTGCGAGCCCTAAAGAATCCTCTAATATCGGATAGCTGATTCTTAAAATTCTCATTTTGAGACGAATAAACTTTAAACCTCTATTAGAGGGTGTGGCATCCACATTCGCTATAACGTAGAAATGTAATATTTCATTATATTTTTATCTTGGAGGCAAAATTTAGAAAAGCGCATTAAATGAAAAAATAAAATGGTGGGACAGCTATAAAATTATAAATATTGGAGGGAAATTTCTTCGATGTTCTCTTACCCTTGAAACGGGCAAAATACGCGGTCACAGATGAGGAATGAGAAAAATAGGTGAATCATAATTCCGTTTTCATGCAGATTATAAGCTCATTTCCTGAATTTGCCTTCCGTCTCTTTGCTCAGTGTACTTCATGCGATAAACTCCTGTAAGGAAACCCATCGAGTTCCCACCGCTTTATACTATTAATGTTTGTATAATTTAAGGACAGATAGAACAAAAGAAAAATGGAGCGATTATACTGAAATGTAGTCTAAATCAAATAGAAGTAGAATCAAAACAGTACACTTTACATTTAAAGTGAAAAAAGAGAGTGATGTTGGATACTTAATGAATTGTAGCCCTTTAAATAGTTGCCTAATGTTTGATACGTTATATTAGTGAGGTAAGCTTTTAAAAGTATCGCTTATTTTATTAAATAATTTTTACAAGATAATTCACTTCTAGGTTGAGAAATAAGAAAAATTAAATAAATAAGCGTATTTACGGCTTACATTTTTTTTATTTCTTATTTCTAATGGGCTTTTCCAAAACTGAAATGACTCTTTTTTTTGGGGTGGGTGGGTGGATTACACGCTATTTTAACTATCCTTCTCATAAAGCTTTCATATTTGGCTTCATCACAGAGCTACGTTAATTTACAATTGTGGAAAAACTCAATATATTATCTTTATACTTTTCAGATGTAATCTAAGATAAAAATAAAATGAAGAAATATATATAATATATGATTAAATGCAATTTATAATCATATCTCTGAATTTTTTATGTTTGGAATCGTCATTATTCTATTTGTATTTGGATCATAATTTTTTAAAAAATTATCTCTCTCTCTCTCTCTCTCTCTCTACTATATATATATATATATATATATATATATATATATATATATATATATATATATATATATATATATATATATATATGTGTGTGTGTGTGTGTGTGTGTGTGTATTGTATGGGACTTTCAAAAGTTTATTAAACTAATCTGTTAAAGATTTGTTTATTAATAAACTCATTCATTTTCTATGGTAATCTTACGGTAAACTATGAGCAAGTCTATATGCATATATTTAAATAATAAGAATTAATTTTAGAATTGCTGTGCTTTTCTTTAATAAAATTTAGTGTATAAATATTTTAGAGTTGTATTTTGTTTTCATAGCATAGTTATTTATATAATTTACTGCATTACTTATTGTCACATACTCTGTCAAAATTTTCTTTACAGATAAAGAAGAACGAAGAAAAATCACACACAAATAAACTCCTGCACAGATATATACAAACTATATTAATATCCTCTATCTTTTACAAGAGTCACATTTATCTTCTTTGTCATAAGTATAGCTTCACGTAAATCAATTTCATAGCTCGAGATAAATACAGACGTAACTTAATCTGTCACCACGCGTCACTGTGATCTTGATCGATGTGATATCGCTGTAAACCCGTTAATTTACGATGTAATCTGCGATCAAAACAGATGTTTCTTCACCTAGCAGATGTTTCAATAAAAAATCCTCAGCAGATGTAATAACCTTAGGTGTCTCTACACCACGGTGTAAGTAATTAATATCTTCCGTTTTATTGCTAGAAATCAATATTTAATCTCATAATTTAAGAAAATGACTTCTTCTCAATTACAAACATCAAACTTTTTGTTGTTGTTTTTAACCGTTTCACCGATAAATTTCATTAGCATGAAAATTTACTTATTTGGTTTTTTTTAATAATTGAATAAACTGTAATTGAAAAAGGCAGAATGTGCTGCTTCATAAGATTTACGTTTCACGTAATCCCATCAAAAGGAGTTTGTGTGACGTTTTATGATTTAATTGCAAAACGAGTTTTGGCAATTAATTAGGCCTTTGTTGCTAATGGAATAATTTATTAAAAGGGTGTTCCGTATTAGAAATCTAGTGTTACATGTCTTTAATTAATTTTGAAAATGCAATAAATTTTTTACCATTCATTTGAGTCAATTTTATTAAACGGACAACTGGGGAATACTAAATCACTTTACATCCTTGATAAATTTCTGTTTTATGAATACTTACTAATTACTATCATTTATTTTTTCTGAATAATACAATAAATTCTAGAGATGTTTTTTTATTTCTTTACACTAGTAATATATTTTATCATTAGTAAATATACATAAGATATATATAAACGAAATTAGAATGTCATGTAAAAGAGAACCTCAAAATTTATTCTTTGATATTTTCTGAAGTGTTTATGAATTAATCATATGTTTAAGGCAATTCTAGTCTTCAAATGAAATACACTAAACCTTCTATTGAAAATAAAATAAAACCTATAATACATTACAGGCTTAGAGAATAAATAGTTATTTCAAGTTATAAAAATATTTTATTTTTCTGATATTTTTTCAGTGGAGTGAATAGAAACTGATTTCACCGAAAACAAATGTATAATAAATTCAGCTATTTTCTTCCTTCAATTAATAGAGGTTGGTTGAGAAAATCATGGTCTATATTTTGCTGATTAAAGAGTGTGGTTGAGAAAATTATGATTCATACTTTTTTTATTTAAAGGTTCGCTTAGTTGAAGGAATCAGGATCATTATTTTACTATTATAGGATTAATTTCTCAGAGCAGTTGGTTGAGAAAATCATGATCTGTATTATACTGGCTAAAGAGTTTGGTTGAGAAAGTTGTGATCCATACGTTTTTTAAATTAAAGGTTAGGTTAGTTGGAGGAACCGGGATCATTATTTTGCTATTATAGGATTATTAAAATCATGATCTATATTTTGCTGGTTAAAGTGTTTGGTTGAGAAAGTTGTGATCCATACATTTTTTTATTTAAAGGTTGAGTTAACTAGAAGAACCAGGATCATTATTTTGCTATTATAGAATTTATTTCTTAGAGTAGTTGGTTGAGAAAATAATAGTCTATATTTTGCTGGTTAAAGAGTTTGATTGAGAAAGTTGTGATCCATACTTTTTTTAGTTAAAGGTTGGGTTAGTTGGAGGAACCAGGATCATTATTTTGCTATTATAGGATCTATTTATTAGACTCGTTGGTTGAGAAAATCATGGCCTTTGCTGGTTAAATAATTTGGTTGAGAACGTTGTGGTCCATACTTTTTTTTAATTAAAAGGTTTGGTTAGTTGGAGGAACCAGTATTATTATTTTGCTATTATAGGGTTCATTTCTTAGACTAGTTAGTTGAGAAAATTATAGTCTATATTTTGTTGGTTAAAGAGTTTTGTTGAGAAAGTTGTGATTCATGCTTTTTTTATATAAAGGTTCGGTTAGTTAGAAGAACCATGATCATAATTTATCTATTATAGAATTCATTTGACTAGATTTCCTGCTTTAAGCCGAATCCAAGTGACTGATATTGGGATTTAGGTTTACACCCATGCCTACATCTTATTTATATACAGCCGTAGAGTGGTAGCATACATGTTACAAATTCGTTAAGATATTTACTGTATATTAGATAGCGCCATTTTCACAATATACATACTTTTTTCTGATTTGATGGAAGCTCGAATTATTGGTTAGCAAGTCATCAATACAATTTTTTTTAATATTTGTATTCAAAATACTTTTCTAATCATATTTTGTACTTTTTTCTAATAGAAGGTAAAAGGTTTGATATTTGTTCTTACAGGTTTTTAAGTTTTGCTAATACCTTAAACACTTTCATAGGTCCTAATAATACAATAACTTGTGATTTAAAGTACCAGACCTTTTTCCTGATTCAAATAATTCATTTATGTTTTAATTTTAATATTTTTTATGAAATTAAATACGAACTTTTAGAACAAAGATGAACTAGTAATTTTCGATAACACATTATCGAAAATTACAGAGTTGTCATTTATATCTTTCCATTCAAAGCTTGAAAGATTGATTTAAATAATCCAAAAACATATTTTTCAAAACTATTGCATGTACATTTTTAAAAACTGATAAAAACGCAGTATTTTAATAGAATATATGTTAAAAGAAGGCTATTCTAAACGTAGGAAAACTTTTATTAAAGTTAAAATAGGTATCCATTTCATCTTACTCCTCAAAATGCTACTCACTTCAAACAATTGCAAAGATTTTGCTGTATATATACAATTGTATATACATACATATCTATGTATACACATATATACATATATATACATACGTACAAATCTGTATGTATATGTATACATGTATATATGTAGATATATGTACATATGGATTCATATATATATCACTCTCAAAATGCATAAATATAGGACATAAACACCATTATACACAAATCACACACACACACACATATACAAAAATATTTTTCAATACAGTGACATTTCTATTGAAAGAGGAAGGCATAATCGTCATTGTCCGATAATAAGGCACAAGTCCAATGCAAATGGATGTAATTGAACAGGGAAAAGGCTGCGTACAACAACACGGTAGAAAATAAAAAGAACGACAGTTCATTTCGAATAATTTATATATTCCAGCTGTAATTCTTGTGCGTGCATTGTTCGTAAACTTATCACAATAAATGCATTTTCCAGTTAGGTGAAATTGCTTCAAGGGGACAGTTAACTTTAGGTCGTTGTTGAAATTTGTATTATTCCGTACTCATGTGAGTCTATGTTCATGGAATTCTCAGGCCTAATCCTCGACTATGAAGATACAGAAAATATCTGCTCAGGTGATAATAAAATAGGGAGGGTTTAAAACAGTGTTTTTCAACCATTTTTGGCTCACGTACCAAGCGGTTGTACATCATGCTAAATTGTACCACTTGTAAAATTGATTGTATTTCATGAAATTTGTTATTTACGAATGTGTTTATTTGCATTATGCATTTTATAGGGTAGCAATGTATTCTTATCATATAATGAGACAAATTGCATTGAAACGTACCTAAACCTCATGGTAGATTATAAACATACTGTAACATAATATATATATATATATATATATATATATATATATATATATAGATGTATATATATATACATGTATATATATATGTATATGTATATATATATATATATATATATATATATATATATATATATATATATATATATATATATATATATATATACATATACATATACTTTTTTATCCGTTACTAAAACATTATATACTTTTTTATCCGTTAACTAAAAAATATGTACCTATTTAATGCTTATTTATTACCTAATTAATGTATTAGTAGTCACACACAGGACTGCTACAGTAATTTTTTATTCTTATCTTAAATAAATACTTAGTTTTTTTTTTTTTTGAAAGGATTAAGAAAAATTTGTGACTACAAATTTTTAATATAGCTATTTTAAAGAATAAAATAAGCTTCATTTAAATTAATTTTAAATATTTACCGGATAAAATAAATGCTTATAAAATGATCCTCAATTATATATTTTATGTATAATAATTATTAACTCTACATTTAATAAATAAATATTATTTGTTATACATTTAATGTGTAATAATTATTAACTATATATTTTATGCTTAATGATTATTAATTATACATTTAATGTATAACAATTATTAATCATACATTTATATGCATAAATTTCGCTATTATACAACTAAAAACTACAGTAAACTTTACCATCTTTGTACTAATAATACTTTAGTTTAAATGAAATTACCTGAACTAAATTATTTAATTGAAAAATAGCTAATAATCTGTATTAGATAATTGGAATGCGATCATATATAAACGACAATAAAAACATCAGCGTTTTTTTAAATTGTGAAGCAATAAAAAATAGAATATGATAAATTAACGCGAAATTTATAACTTGAAGAACATATTCCAATCAATAAGATTTTTAAATAAAGAAATAATTAAATGTAAAACGATGCTGAGATAAGATAAATAATTTACATTTCAAAAATAGATGAAGTAAATGCAATGAACTAAGTTCTTTTAAATAGAAAAATAAAAGAAAAAAAAGAATATACTGTGTTTGGTTGGAAAAACTAATTTCAGTAGAAATAGGATAATGTAAATAATTCTGATTAATAATTTGAGTTAAATGGTCTAAATAGGAAAGTTATTAATAGAAAATTAAAGAGGGAAAATAAAATTAATGGTATTTTAATTTAAAGGAGATACTTTAATTAATAATTTCAAAGAAAATGTTTAAATAAAGGAATATAAGAAATGATTATATGTTAAGATAAATAGATGATGCTTTTATAAGAAAGAAATACTTCAACTGGCAATCCAAATAAAGAACTCTTAAGTAGCGAAATCTTTAACAGAAAAATTAAAATACAAATTAAGAAAGAGTTATTGTTCGTTTTTATGGTGATTATATAAAGAAAACTCTGATTTTATCATATATATACTGTTAATGAATTTTATATAAGATATTTGTGATAGCCAAAAATGTCTCACTTTTTCAATCGGATGATTTGAAAGTATACCAAAAGAATGGAAATTTCTACAAAACTCTCACTTTAAGGTATTAAGAACGGAAATTTCTATAAAACTCGTACTTTGAGGTATAAAGAATAGAGATTTCGACAAAACTCGCACTTTGAGGTATAAAGAATGGCGATTTTGACAAAACTCGTACTTTGAGGTATAAAGAATGGAGTTTTCTAAAAAAACTAGTATTTTGAGGTTTAAAATAATGGAGATTTTTAAAATACTCGTTCTTTGAGGTATAAGTAACTTAGTTTAAATTTTTATAGAAAAACATATTGCGACCGCTCAGATTTTCCTTTAAACCTCAGGAATGACTGGGTGAAAACAAATGAAATAAAAGACTGATGATTATTTAGAGTCAATGTAATTCCTAATAGAACAGAGTTTAATTTAAAATTTAAATTTTACAAAACGCGATATTTAAACACCTTAAAGTCAACTGTCCCCTTAAATAAAAAAAAATATTTGTTATTGTAAAGGAACATGATATAATCCGGCTTTTTTTCCTACACTAATTATTTCTGCTTACTTTTTCGCAAAAAAAAAAGAAAAAAATGCTTGCTTTCTCTCACTTTCTGTCAATCTCTGTAATCGTAAAGATTCATAGCTGCCAAAAATAAAAGATAATAGCCCTAAAAACATGATCCAGTTCAACATTAAACACAACAAAACACGTTCCAAGAATTACATAAAAATCAATATAATTTTAATTATCTCCTCTATTTCTTAGTTCCTGTACGAAAGCATTCTGTCAGAACTTTCACTAGAACTCGACTCCTCCTCCTGCGAGAAAGGGGAGGAGGGAGCCCTGAAAACATCCCTCCTGAGACTCCAAGGGACTTTGGACACTACCACATCACAAGGCAGGGCGGCACTAGTTCCGGGCGTAGGCGGGCCGCCCCTTGGAGAGTAACTGGCAGCGGAAGTGCCCGGGGAAGGTTCGGATTTTTGGAAGCAGGAATCGATTTTGAGAGAAGACAACTTTTGCTGTATTTGATGCATCTCGTCGGAGCCCAGCCTCAGGTTGTAGTCGGTGTGATAGTCGTTGAGTTCTCTGAGGTCTGGTAGCCTGAGCAAGAGTTTGGGATACAGCACCACAGTGTTCTCTTCCCCGTACCGCCAGCTCATGTATTTCTTCATTAGTATGTAGAACTTCTCTTGTTCCTCGGCCACCAGAAGCTCGTTCTTCAGGCCTGGCCTATCCGGCGACAGAAGAATTATCACCAATAGGAGCATGGTCGTTGCCTCGTCCGGATGTAGCTCTTTGATGCTGCGGATGAACTCCATGTGTTTCTCGAATAGCTCGGCAGACACCAGTTTCTTCATGTCCTCCGCCTCGAGGGTTGGGGAATCCCTGTACAGGGGCTTCCCCGTGTGAGGCCATCTGGCGAGCTTCTCGTCGTACACGTAAGCTCCGCGCACGAAGCACAGTTCCAGGACTCCAGTCCTGAGCAGGATCTCCTGGTCATGTTGCTGGATCTTCCTGAACGTGTCGAGTCTTTGGGAAAAGTTAGTGAACTGCTTGACGGCCGTGAAGAACATGTCGAGTATCTCGGTTCTGGTTCGGCCCGTGGATGAGCCTCCGGAAGTCTGGAGATTTTCGCTGAAAGGCACCTCGTAGTAACTGATCTCGTAGGCGTTGACGAGCATTTCTATGGTCCGGATATCGTCTGCGGATAGGTACTTTGGCAAATCGTTGACGTCCGGCTCGTATTCGGAAAACGAGATTGTCCGGTGAGGTTTCTTGCCGGATTCTTGCAATTGGTGAGGGGATTCTAGCGCCCCCTGCCGTTGCTTCCTTTCCATTCGGTTCTTCACTAGCTGCAATCGCTCTTCTTCGGTCATCACCCATCCAGTTTCCATTCCTACAACATATATGGATAATTGGGTTAATATCAGAAATTGTTTATCTCGTTCAAAACAATTTAAAATAGCTAGCATTTTTATATGAGCACTTCTTTCACACATAATTAAAAAATATTACAATGCATTTACTTAGTCTAAAAACTATTGATAAAAATTTATAAGTATATAATTATATAGTTCTTAATCAGATAACAGTAAAATAACAATCAGTAAAACACTGATATAAAGAATATTTTGCTTAATGTTTCTGGTTTTTGATAACGTATAATTAAATAATACATGTAACATAACATTAACACATTGTGTGCGGGTACATTTCGCCTCGGAATTGTACCGGGAGCTGGCGTATTGCACTTAAATTTAGTTATTCAGTTAGATGTCAATAGATTGAAAATTACTTAATTTTTTAACCAAATCTTTGTATTTTATATTCAAATATATATATATATATATATATATATATATATATATATATATATATATATATATATATATATATATATATATATATATATATATATATATATATATATATATATATTATATATATGTATATATATGTATATACAAATATATATATATATATATATATATATATACATTTATATACATATATATACACATATATATACATATATATACACATATACATATATATACATATATATACATATGTGTGTGTATGTGTGTGTGTGACATGTCGTGATCCAGAGTTAAGGCGAATGGAAAACAGTCTTCTTGATAATAATAAGTTTTATTATTTCATCGTTCTTAAAGAAAGCACTGTTCATGACGGATCTATGCATCGAAAAGGTGTTGACCGCTCCATGTCCACGCGCTGACTAATCTTATTTGTTTGCAATCTCATCAAATTCTTCCAAAATGCTTCCGCCTGACCGAATTATCCTGAAAGCTTACACGAGCGTGGGTCTTTTTCATTTATTTTATTATTACAAAAAAAAAATGTTCCCTTTTTAAAACAGTTTTTAACTCACATATTTTCCAACTACAACTTTTTTAGACCTGACACACACAAACATACACACACACACACACACATACACACACACATACATATATATATATATATATATATATATATATATATATATATATATATATAATATATTTTTTATAAATTATATAATATATATTATATATATATATAATAATATTTATATTATAAGAGAACTATAAGTCTAATTTATAAACTTTATTTCAGATATATACATATTTTCTTGACATATACAGATATCAAAAGATTTTATTATATATATATATACAAGAATTTATAAACAAAACAATACTAAGCGAATTAAATGCAATATACAAAACATATGTTAAACATAAATGCTGTATATACAGAAAGTTTACAGTTTTATAAGAAAATGTTAAGTAAAAATATATGTTGATATTTATAAAAAGAGATTTATATTAAAATTACAGATTAGACTTTAAGAAATATAAATAAATTATTTTGATATATTACATATATAAATATATATATATATATATATGTATGTATGTATATATATATGTATATATATATATATATATATATATATATACATATATATGTTATAAATATATATATATATATATATATATATATATGTAAAAAAATATATATATATATGCATATATATATTTATATATATTATATATATAATATATATATATATATATATGTATATATATATATATGTATATATATATGTATATATATATATATACAAGATTATATATATATATATATATATATATATATATATATATATATATATAATATCATTTTCGGAAAGGTAAGTAAAAAGTTAATTTTAAATCTAAATTGATTTTTTAATCAACCTTCGCATTCTGTGGTTTCGCATCGACTGTTGTAAAAACTAGTATTTATTTGTCTATATTTTTCCAGAATCTATGTGGTAGACAAGAACATTCGGCTTCGTTTTCCTGTATATGCATTTATTTTTGTACCCACAAACAAACCATGTTGTTACACTAGCCAGTACTAGTACGTGATCCTCGCTCAAGTATCAATCGCCAGCAAACTTACTAGTACGTGTCTACCATACAATGTGTTAAGAAAACCCCATTTTATTATAAAAATATATTTTAAAGTTATAGAAGATTATCACAAATTTATCTTGTTAACATTAAACATCGGAAAATTTCTTTAAATCTTTAGGTTCCAATTTTTGTGTGTTACATTTAAACACTTTTAGGTGACACTTGTCAACATTATAAAGAAACATTTTTAACCTTAAAAGAGTATATTGTCTATATTTTAAACATAACCATTGTCATGGTAGTCACAAAGACACACATAAAAAGACAAGTTTTAAATGTACAAAAAAATTTATAATATTGAAAGTTTATTTTAAATTCTGTACACTAAGAATGTCATTCACTTAGTCGTTACTATCTTACAGAATATGAAAATTCTGAGATAAAATCTTCTTATAAAAAAATCTGATTTTTTAGTAACACTTTTCTTTTTAAGCGCAATCTTACAATCTTGCGTGATACGCCTACTCACACATTAATCGTGTTTTCATGCCATGACGTCATAGAAGACCATTCTGATTTGCTTATATCGTCACGAAACGATGACGCTTCAGACTGACTCTTCAAAATTTGGCACGCTTGTCTACACTTTGATTATAAAATATCACCTTTATCCATAGGTACAATTATACTTTGACGTATATTAACAATTATTAGCAAATGATATGCTTATCCCGTATATAATAATAACTTATCTGTCCGTCTGTCCTCGAATTTATAAGCTGTTGGATCTGGAATGGATAGAGGCATACATATTGAATTGTTGATGAGTTAGGTTTAGCAAAATTCAAAGCGAAGAAAGTTTATCTTCTCCTAAACTATTGATTGGATTCTCAAACAAATTGGCACAAATATGCTTCATATCTCAGTAAAAAATACTGTCGTTTTTAAAACCTTCGAAATCCACACCTTCCCCCTTTTCTAGAGTTTAATGCCATTATCTCAAGCCCTATTTTCCACGGTTAAGAGCAGGCGATTAAATTTATCAATTTATCACATAATAAATAGGTAAAAATAACATTTGTTTCTAGCATTATGACGTCATTCCTTTAACCGTCGCATTTAATAACTTCTTATTTTAAATTATTTAAATATCGCCTGCATTATTTTCACGCATTTTATGACTGAACTTAGGTATTACGTAAATAATTCTATATTTGGCTTAAATTATAGATTAGGTACATATGTAATAATTTTAAATTTAATCATCGATTATTTTTTGTTGCAATGAAAATTTATCACAGGCATTAACAACAAATTCTTTTTATCTCCATGGTGTAGTGGAAATGATCGTCTTGTTCCTTTACTTCCATTAATTACTGTAGCAAAAAAATTAGGAAACATTTAACGATAATTTCGACGTAGGTAAGAAAACTTTGAATTTTCTTTCTAAATAAATTCTACGTTATTCTAAACTTCATTCACAGTATAGGGATACTTTAGAGAAGTATGGAGATGAACAAATTATTGAGCGTATACCAGACAATTCTCAGCCAGAAAACAAACCATTATTTTACCTACCACATAGGGTGCTTTATAATTCTGGAAAATTAAAAAATTTACTGATCCCTTTATATGACGGGCTATATGGTAGTTTTCTGATAATTTTACTTTACGACTAAGATATTAAATGTTTATATTTAAAAAAAATAAGGTAAATATTTTGCCTAATAGCATGAAACCATCTATAATAATTCCATTTATTATATATCTTAACTTATATCTAATACATAGCACCTAATTTTAAATATTTTAATCCCATACAGCTGTAAAATCAGTAGTTATACATGAAAATAATTAATTACTAAATTATTAATTACCTCATGGCATATTTATACAATTCTTTATTAATTTATAGTTAAATGATATGATTACTGAATCATTTACGGCTTTTTAATCTAATAACATATAATTTTATGATCGTTAGCTAATCTATAACCGAATAGACCGTAATTAATCAGTCTTCATAAATTTAATTGTATAAAATTGTATAACATTTAATAACTTTATAATGTAATAACATAGAATAATATAGTTACAAATCACCTCATAATCCAATAACATACATGTAAATTATCGTTAATTAGTAAGTAATTTAATAACAAAAATGCCTAATCTTTATTTGCTACATATCTAAAAATATATAAATGCATAATTATTAATTTCCATGAAATTGAACTTCGTAGTTAAATATCATATAATAACATAGAATCGCATGGTAATAAATTACTACATTAACTAATAAATGGTAATTATCTAATAATTGATTACATATATTTTATGATTACTATATAACATTTAATTGTATAATTGTTAACTAATATGACTGAAGCACAACTCTCTAATCGAAAATTATCGTATAATTTAATAATATATAGAAAAATATTTGTTAGTTATGATAACATATAATTAAATAGTGATTAATAACTTTTAATTAAATGTCATATTATTTATTAATCTTAAATTAACATGTAATCTAACAGAGTAACCGTTAATGACATTAAAATCTGATAACATTCGATTACATATATTTACTTAATGAGTTAATATAATTAAATGAATGGTACTTACCACATAATGACATAATAGTTAATTTCCTCATAACATATAATTAATTGATTAACTAATTAGTTTAATGTAATATCATATTGTTGTCATATTGATTGCATTCATGACACTTAACCCTTGATTTGGCTATGTCCGCTACAACGAACAATCAAATAAATAAAATCTTTTTAATAAATATATAACACATTAAATATATTATTATTATTAATCATTATTATTATTATTTAAATTATTATTATTATTGTTATTATTATTTACTTAAATATAGATTTAATCGATATTTGAAGGAACATCTTGTAAAATTAAGGGTTAATGACATACAATCGTCTTACTGTGTAAGGTGTCCCAGTAAATAATTTTTTTCCTGTAAATTAATTGCAAACTTTCCTAACATAGTTTCTAAATATTTTGTCATATCCTAAATGGAACAAAAGGGAAAGTGAACAAAATTATTAGCATCATATTTAAATGTGCAATTATTAGCAACTTTAAAATCGTTCTCTCAGATGCCGTATTTTTTAGCCGTATAATATTTTACAAGATATTGCATGGCTTTGTTGGGATTTTTCTCAGAAATTTAGGAATTACTGATGAATATTTCCCCCCTTCATGTACTTAATGAATCATATGCGGTTTGACTCAATATAACATCGCTTTTCTGTTCCATATTTTTACGCTTCTAGCGTGGTAGTTACTATAATTAATTTTATCTAAGGGATTGATGCTAAAATAGGAATTATTTTAACATAATTAACGTAAGCGTTTTAGAGTTATCTTAATGAAACGATGCAAAAAATGATACTTGTATAATATATATATATATATATATATATATAATATATATATATATATATATATATATATATATTATATATAATATATATATATGTATATATATATAAATATATGTATATATATATATATATATATATAAATATATATATATAAATGTATATATTATATATATATAATATAATATATATATATATAATATAATATATAATATATATATATATATATATATATATATATATATATATATATATATATATATATATATATATTTATTTATCCTACAAAGTATTGAATAGTAATACACATGGCTCATTAGCATTAGAACGAATTATATGGCCAGTTTCATTACTAAGAAGGGACTTTTCTTAGGAATTGAGGAATTACTAATGAATATTTCAACTCTTCATGTGCTTCATGAATCATGTGTGGTTTGACCCATTGTTGATGATCCATTGTTACATCACTTTTCTGTACCATATTCTTATACTTCTAGCGTAGTAATTACTATAATGAATTTTATGTAAGGGATTGATGTTAAAAGAGATTATTTTAACATCATTAACGTAAGCCTCGTAGAGTTCTTTTAATGAAACAATGTAAGAAAAATGATATTTGTATAAAGGATACAGCATACGATAAAAGAAGTATGCATATATTTATCATACAAAGTATTCAATAGTAATATATATGGATCATTAGCATTAGAATAACTTATACGGCCAGTTTCATTGCTAAGAAAGGATTTTATTTAGGAATTGAGGAATTAATAATGAATATTTTACCCCATCATGTGCTCCATGAATGAATCACGTATGCTTTCAATAACTCATTGTTACATCGCTTTTCTTTTCAATATTCTTACGCTTCTAGCGTAGTAGTTACTATAAATTATAATAAGGGATTGATGTTAAAATAGAAATTATTTTAACATCATTAACGTAAGCCTCGTAGAGTTATTTTAATGAAATAATGTAAGAAAAATGGTACTTATATGAAGTTATAGCATAACATATAAGTAGTGTATATATATATATATATATATATATATATATATATATATATATATATATATATATATATATATATATATATATATATATACCATACAAAGTATTGAATAGTAATACATATGGATAATTAGCATTAGAATGATTTATATGGCCAGCTTCATTACTGAGAAGGGATTTTTCTTAGAAATTGGGGAATTACTGATGAATATTTTACCCCTTCATATGCTTCATGAATGAATACCGTGCGTTTTTAATGACTCATTGTTACATCGCTTTTCTGTTCCATATTCTTACGCTTCTAGTGTAGTAGTTACTATAATTAATTTTTTTAGGGATTGATGTTAAAATAAAAATTATTTTAACATCATTAACGTAAGCCTCGTAGAGTTCTGTTAATGAAATAATGTAAGAAAAATGATATTTGTATAAAGGATATAGCATATAATACAAGAAGTATTTATATGTTTATCATACAAAGTATTAAATAGTAATACATATGGATCATTAGCAATAAAAATGACTTATATGGCCAGTTTCATTGCTAAGAAGGGACTTTTCTTAGTAATTGAGGAATTACTGATGAATATTTCATCCTTTCATTTGCTTCATGAATCATGTGTGTTTTGACTGACCCATTGTTACATCACTTTTCTGTTCCATATTCTTACTCTTCTAGCGTAGTAGTTACTATAATTTATTTTATGTAAGGGATTGGTGTTAAAATAGAAATTATTTTAACATCATTAACGGAAACCTCGTAGAGTTACTTTAATGAAATAATGTAAGAAAAATAATACTTATATGAAGGTTATAGCATAAGATATAAGAAGTATATATATATATATATATATATATATATATATATATATATATATATATATATATGTGTGTGTGTGTGTGTGTGTGTGTGTATCATACAAAGTATTGTATAGTAATACAAATGGATAATTAACATTAGAACGACTTATATGGCCAGTTTCATTATTAAGAAGGGACTTTTCTTAGGAATTTCGGAATTACTAATGAATATTTTACCTCTTCATGTGCTTCATGAATCATGTGTGGTAAAATGAGTCATTGTTACATCACTTTTCTGTTCCATATTCTTATGCTTCTAGCGTAGTGATTTCTATAATGATATTTATGTAAGGGATTCATATTAAAAGAGATTATTTTAACATCATTAACTTAAGCCTCGTAGAGTTCTTTTAATGAAACAATGTAAGAAAAATTATATTTATATAAAGGATATAGCCTATGATAAAAGAAGTTTGTATATGTTTATCATACAAAGTATTGAATAGTAATATATATGGATATCATTAGCATTAGAATAACTTATACGGCCAGTTTCATT
>CM063497.1:103333624-103338624 GCA_032207245.1 Pardosa pseudoannulata | reverse complement strand
AAATGGAAACTTTTTTACGAATAAAATACTACCTTTGTAGGTATTAATCACAAACAAATGTATCACAAATTCCATTAATACTCATTCCATGTATGCAGTATACATGGAATGAATTTTACAAGGAATGAAACTTATTAATGCGACAAAAAAAATTCTGATGTAGACACTACAGGACTTCCTGGATTAATCTATTTTTTTTCTAATTGTGTGATTCGTTCTCAGAATTATCATTTGAATGTGCCTTTCAAGTTTCTAAATCAACTGAAGTACCGCCATCTGTCGGGAACTTAAAGAATTAATAGCAGTTATATTGAAATTTTTTGTTCGATGGAATTTTCACTATGAGTTGAAATTTTTCAAGATTACACTACAACTTTCACCCACACTTGCAAACGGTTTAAGGATGAAATGAAAAGTATTAATACGACAAAACAAAATTCTGATGTGGACAATATATAACTTCCTTGTACGCATTTGAATTATATTCAATTTCTTTTATTTTAATTGTGTGTTTTGTTCACAGAAATGTGATTAGCGCATTTCCATCAAGGTTGTAAGTTAACTCAAGTACTGGCATCTAGTGATGGCCTAAGTATTAATATACACTGTATTGAATTAATATTGGTAGTATGTATATTTCATTACAAAAATTTTTTGTGATTACAATACTACATATGTACCCAAAATGAACTTTAAATAAATTATTTCAATTTCTTTAAAAGTATTGTTAAAACTGCATATAAATACAACATTTTCCTGTTGCACTCGAGGAAAATTTGCTTTTTTCCTCTAGTTTACATTCTTGTATTGCCACACAAATTTATTTTCTTGAAATTAAGTCAAGCTAAAAATATAGCTTAGTAACAGACTACATTTATCCTATTTTAAATTCTACATCGTCAACAGTGTCATATTTCAAGTATGTGTTTCATATTTTAATATATCTGATAAAAATTTCAAAGCGAATAAAAATTTACTTTATTTCCTGTAATTTACATTCCTATATTGAAACACATTTTTATTTCATAGAAACTAAGTTAAGCTAGAAAATAGCTTAAATGATGATTTCATTTGCCTTCTTTTAAACACTAGACCGATTTCAATATCATATTTCAAATACGTTTTTCATATTTGCATACAGATATATGAAAATGGTTCATTATTAACCCAAATGAAAGAAAATTTACTTTATTTCTTGTTTACATTTTAGTATTGCAATACAATTTTATTTTCATCAAACTAGTTCAACCTAAGAATATAGCTTAGTAAAAGTCTACATTTACCCTGTTTTAAAGTGTACACTGTTATCAGTGTCATATTTCAAGTACGCGTTTTATATTTTAATATATCTCATCAAAGTACTTTATTTACTCATAAGAATGTAAATTTACTTTATTTCCTGTAGTGTGCATTGTTATATTGAAACACATTTTCATTTCATTGAAACAATTTAACAATAAATAGCTTAAAACAGACTCATTTGCCCTCTTTTAAAACTGACCATGATCAATTTCACACTTTCAAGTACGTGTTGTTCATATTTAATACAGATGTATGGAAAAAGGTTCTTTATTAACTCAAGAGAATGAAATTTTAATTTATTTCTTGTAGTTTACATTCTATATTGAAACAATTTTCATTTCATTGAAATTAAATAAAAGAAATAGCTTAAAACGGACTAAATTTAACCCTCTTTTAAAATCTAGAACGATATCAGTGTCATTTTTCAAGTACTTGTTTATTTTATACAGATATAAAAAAATTCTTATTAATTCAAGAAATTGGAAATTTAATTTATTTATTGTAGTTTATATTCTTATATTTCAGCACAATTATATTTTATTGAAATTAAATCAAACAAAAATCTAGCTTAGTAACGGACTACATTTACCCTCTTTTAAAATCTAGACCATTATCAGTGTCATATTTCAAGTACATGTTGTGTATTTTAATACAGCTGCACGATAAAGGTTCTTTATTAACTCAAGAGAATGGAAATTTACTTTATTTCCTGTAGTTTACATTCTTATATTGGAACACGTTTCTTTCATTGAAACTAAGTTAAACTAAAAGAATTGCTTAAAAAGCAGATTTGCCTCTTTTAAACTGTAGACCATTATTATACATTAAGTATTTTAAGTACGTGTTTCATATTTTCCTTACAGATATGAAAAAAGATTCTTTATTGTCATATATCAATAGTTTTATATTTTAATATATATGAAAGTACTTTATCTTAAGAGAATGGAAATTTAATTTAGATTCTTGAGTTTATATTCTTTTGCAACACAATTTTATTTTAAACTAAGTCAACCTAAAAATATAGCTTAGTAACAGATTATTTACCTTATTTTTAAACTACATTGTTTTTGTCATATTTCAAGTACGCGTTTTATATTTTAATATATCTCATCAAAGTACTTTATTTACTCATAAGAATGTAAATTTACTTTATTTCCTGTAGTGTGCATTGTTATATTGAAACACATTTTCATTTCATTGAAACTGAGTAATGCTAAAAAAATAGCTTTTTAGAAACAAATTCATTTGCCCTCTTTTTAGCTATGACACTTATCAATGTCATATTTCAATTACATGTTTCATATTTCCATATTATTATGAATAAGGTTACTTATAACTGAAAATGAAAATTTACTTTATTTTTTGTTTACATTCTTATATTACAATATAGTTTTATTTCGCTGAAACAGAGTCAAAATTAAAATATAGCTTAGTAACAGACTACATTTATCCTCTTTAGGACCGTTTTCAATATCATATTTCAAGAAAGTGTTTTAAGTTTCAATACAACTGTATAAAAAAGGTCCTGTATTAATTCAAGAGAATGAAAATTTACTTTATTTCTTGTAGTTTACATTCCTATATTGAAACACATTTTCATTTCACTGAAATTAAATTAAACTAAAAAAAATAGCTTAAAAACCCACCTCATTTGCCCTCTTTTAAACTCTAGAGCGTTATCAATGTCATATTTTAAGTACATGTTTCATATTTGCATAGAGATATATGAAAAAGATTCTTTATTAAGCCAAAAGAATGAAAATTTACTTTATTTTTTTAGTTTACATTCTTGTATTGCAATATAGTTCTATTTCACTAAACTGAGTCAAAAAAAAAATACAGCTTAGTAACAAACATTACCCTCTCTAAGACCGTTTCAAATATCATATTTCAAGTATGTGTTTTAAATTAATATATAACTGTAAATAAAGGTTCTTTATTAACTCAAGAGAATTAAAATTTTATTTATTTCCTGTAGTTTATATTCTTATATTGCAGCACAATTATATTTTATTGAAATTAATTCAAACAAAAATTTAGCTTAGTAACAGACTACATTTACCCTCTTTTAAAATCTAGACCATTATCAGTGTCATATTTCAAGTACGTGTTGTGTATTTTAATACAGCTGCACGATAAAGGTTCTTTATTAACTCAAGAGAATGAAATTTTAATTTATTTCTTGTAGTTTACATTCTTATATTCCAGCACAATTATATTTTATTGAAATTAAATCAAGCCAAAACCTAGCTTAGTAACGGACTAAATTTACCCTCTTTTAAAATCTAGACCAGTATCAGTGTCAAGTACGTGTTGTGTATTTTAATACAGCTGCACGATAAAGGTTCTTTATTAACTCAAGAGAATGGAAATTTACTTTATTTCCTGTAGTTTACATTCTTATATTGGAACACGTTTCTTTCAGTAGGAGCTTTAGAGCTCCAGTCATTAAATTGGAATATATATGAATTGAGATTAACTGTTTTTAAATTGGAAAATAAGCAGACTCTCGGTTCAACAGACACTGGCCTGATTTCTCCAAATCCTTTTACATTTTGTATATATCTGAAATGCAGTCAATTTTCTTTTTTTAGTGATAAATTTAGTAACAAATGAATATTGCAAATCAAGATTTGAAGAGAATATGTAACGGCCATATTAGATTCTTGAGGTTGAATACTAATGTATGGAAACAATATTTCTAGCAATGCTCAAATTATATATAAAGAATTCTTTATATGCAAAAAATTATATATAAAATTTTTTTATATATTTTTAGTAGTGGGCGTAGGGTAATTTTTTTAGGGTTATGTATTTTCCTTTTTTGAAATAAAGTTGGAAATAAGTGTAAATTTGTAATAAGAATAAATTCTTATAATATAAACAACTGTGATAAAATTTTTCAAATAATTTCAAATAATCTCTCCGGTGTCATTATCGTGTTGCAAAAAGTAGACCATAGCACTCCAAACCAAACCAAACAAATAATCTCTCTATATAGGGTGTTCACAAAATTTAACGCAAGATTCGAATTAAATAAAAAAACAGGATTTTTTAGAAAAAAAGTAATTAGAAAAAATACAGTGTATGTGAAATGACACTTAGAAAATGACCTCCACTTGCTCACATATATTCTTTTGTCAATTTTCAGATTTTCACCAACACTATCTGCGTGCTTCGATATTGATGCCTGAAGGCTTGTTTTTGTAGATCAGTGTCTAGCAGATATCTGCCTGAATTTTTCAATTACTCTCTTTACACGAAGTTAAATCCCTATTCCGACTATATTTTGTATGAAATTTCAAACGTAGCCGTCAGACTTTAATAGTTTTGATAAACTGTTCAAAAACTAAAACATTGCTCTATCATTTAACTCCTGAATTTTACTAACCCTAAACTATCAGCTGTCAAATGGTGTTTCAATCGCGTTCCCAACACTAACTGCACGAATGATGGCAAATTCAAATCTTGCATTAATTTTTAGACGCTCAGTATAATCCTTTATGTGTTTGTATGTTATTTTTAATGTATTAATTTACTTAATGTAATTAAAAAGTATCAATATTAAAATAATTAATGTACCTGTATCAAATTTAGCCATGTCAATTGTTCGAAAATTAAGTACGAGAGACTGTAAAATTAAATCTCAATTGCGTTTGGTGATATTATTTTTGGTGCCATTTCATAATATTTTTCTT
>CM063497.1:103291124-103331124 GCA_032207245.1 Pardosa pseudoannulata | reverse complement strand
CACACGATGGGAAAAGCTTTTCCAGGGTGAAACGCGAATCCAATCTCTTCTCCGTGCGATGTCGATACAAATTCGAAAACAATTATGATTTTTGGCAAAAAATCACGTTTTTAACGTAGACGGAAACCTTAATGACAACACCACTACCGGAACTAGAGTCTTCGTTTTTACTCCCATATGTATAAATAAGGGTATCTTCAGTGGGAATGCCAACTGAATATTCATAGTCTGAAGCAATACCATTAATAGTTACTCCAGAACTAGAGGGCTTGGCCCATGAAGTTCTTTTGTAAAATCTTCCTGTGAGATCCTGTGAGGGGATTGCGTGTCTGGTTTCCAAAGCAGATTGCTGTAACAGAGCAGAAACATCATTTCTCTTGGAAACTCGAGACGAAAGTTCCGTATGTAACCCGTCTTTGTTCATTACAGTTTTTCATCATTTATCAATAAAAATTACTGAAAAATGTAGAAACATCGGTTTTTATTTTAATATTATGTTGAAAATGTGATTTTTACGGTAAAGAACGTATACATAAAAATATACCGATACTTTTAGCTACTGATGCAGGAAAATATCGCCCAAAAAGTAGCTGAGGAACATCGAATGATTTACGCCTGAAAATGCTTAACATGACATCTGGCTTCCTAATAGTTATTAATATTCTAAGTTTAATGATGAAGCACCAACACATGACTGTATGCTGCAAGTAATATTAACTAAAAGTTACATAACTTTTCGTTTCTTTGGAATACTTTAGTTTAGAACTTTTTTTAATAAAAATTGGGATGTCACGGATGTCACGCTTTTACATCGTTTACGTGATGTTCATTAAATATTGATAAATTTACTACTATTCCTCAAGCTAGTGGGGAAATACAGGTTTATCGTTTACTTTGGGATGACATGCGGAGATATTTTAATGATTTTTTTTCTGAAAATGCTTCTTCCATGTTATAATCAAGGACATTTAGTAGGATATTCGGACTACACCGTGTAAACGGATAATTATTAATTATACAGATGAAAACCATTTTTGGGTGAATTTGTGGTTTTTGTTTGGTGACTCTAAGCCTACTAATAAAACGACCGTGACACAGTTTTTAAACGTTTTAATACACAGTATTTAAAAACTAATTTTTTAGTGAATTTAATGTCAAATCTACTAAGATTTTTTGCTTTTATTTTTATTTTTGATTTGTTTGTGGTAAAGTTAAATAGCTGAGTTCCTTTTGATAGAAATAAAATCGTGACGTCATACGGTGTTTATTTGTTTAAGTGTAGTTATAATGTTTTGGCAACAGGCATTTTTTCTGGAACATTTTGTAAATAGTCCGTGTTGTAGTGTAGATTTAAAATTTTTATTTCGGACAATAAATTTTTTTTTCTTTACTGTTATATTTTAATTTTATTTTTTATTTTAATTATTTAAATTTTATATTTTATTTTTCTGTTCCATGTTTATTTTTTTTTTTTACAAAATATATTTTAGAACTTAAATTTATTTTCATTTTTATTTAATTTTTTATTTTTTATAACTACATTTTAATTTTTATTACAAAATTAATTTAATTTCTTTAGGAATACAGTTTTAAAACTTATTTTTAAACTTTATTTTTAAATTTTATAGTTATTTTTGTATCTAAATAAATTTTAACTCATTCTGGTGGACCTATTTCTCCACAATCATGCATTGACTATGGGCACTTCCAGTGCCAGATTTAATGAACGAAAACTACTAGACACGCCTTACATCCGGAGAGCATTCTTCTGTCTATATGTATAGAGATTTATGTTTTGAGATGGCAGAAAAATGCATTTTTTTGCAATTTCTAGGCATAAATTAGATCTAATAAAGAAATCCGTGAATGACTTGCCAAAAGATAGGCAATTATGCATCTATTAGAAGTATAAAGGAAGAAAGACGTGTAAGTTAGATCTGGAATTCGGAAAAAATTTTTGGAATAAAATTTGAATGAAAAAGAACTTTAAGTGGGATGGAACCATAGAAGCAAGCTGTAACCAAAATCTGGAGCAACTAATATAAACCTGGTATACCAAGTCTTAGTATATTTCTATTCAAGCAAACATTCTGGAAATGTGAAAAATGCTAGGATGTCGAATAAGCCTCAAAATCCATGGAATCTCAACAGGTAAATGCGTCCATATTATAACCATAAAATTGTGAGTTCGAGACTCCAACCGACCCAGATCCATTGTGCTCATTAATGGTGATTGGAACACGTAAAAGAGCTCTGTGACACTATGTCATTCGAATTCCTAAAAGATGACTCTGGAAGTGACATGCCACATCTGGGAGTCTACTTAATCTCTATGATGATCCAATGAGGAGCATACTAGCGTCCGTAGCATTGCCTAATCTACATAAGCTTCCCGGGTGGTATTAAATAAGTTATAGCTTCAAAGCACCGAAGTTGTACCTCGAGAAAAATGCAAGGATGATTCTTAAGGCTTTTCAATATGGGAGCAGAGGTGGGTAAAGAAGACATATTTTAACTAAGTATCTTTAGTCTTTTTTTTTTAAATTTCAATGATTTTCTTGACTGTTGCCACAGCACTTGGAGTGTCCCGTATGTGAACCACGGTATAGACAGTATCTCTATGATGACCCAGAGGGGACAAAGTTACTAGTGTCCGTAGCATTCCCTAATCTACCTAGGATTCCCGGGTGCTGTTAAATAAGCTATGGCTTCGACGCACCTCGGTTGTATCTCAAGAAAAATACATGGGTAATTAAGGCTTTTCAACAGGGAAGCAGAGGTGGGTAATAAAGACATATTTTAACTAAGTATCTTCAGACTTTTTTTTAATAATTTCAATGATTTTCTTGACTATTGCCACATTCTGGGAAATTTTTGCAGATATTATGTGTTGTAATGTAGGTTTGAAGTTTTTATTTCGGACATTAAAAAATTTTCTTTTCTTTACTGTTATATTTTAATTTTATTTTTTATTTTAATTATTTAAATTTTATATTTTATTTTTCTGTTAAAAGTTTATTTTATTTTTTTTACTAAATACATTTTAGCCTTTAGATTTATTTTGCATTTTTATTTCGGAGTTTTTATTTAATTTTCAATTTTTTACAACTACATTTTAATTTTTATTACAAAATTAATTTAATTTTTTTAGGAATACAGTTTTAAACTTAGATTTATTTTATGTTTGGATTAATAATTTATTTCCTTTTTTGTTTAAAATTTTTATAGTTATTTTTGTATCTAAAATAATTTTAACTTACTCTGACGGACCTATTTCTCCAAGGTCATGAATTCACGATGGGCACTACCAGTGCCAGAATTAATGGACGTACCATTAGACACGACTTACATCCGGAGAGCATTCTTTTGTCTTGATATGTATAGAGATTTATGTTTTGAGATGGCAGAAAATGCCTTTTATGCCATGTCTCGGCATAAATCAGACCTAATAAAGCAATTAGTGAATAACTTGCCAAAAGATCGGAAATCATGCGCCTATCAGAAGTATAAAGGAAGAAAGATGTGTGAGTTAGAGCTGGAATTAAAAAAAAAGATTTTGCAATAAAATTTGAGTAAAAAAAGAACTTTAAGAGGGATGGAACCATAGAAGCAAGCTGTAACCAAAATCTGGAGCAACTAATATAAACCTGGTATACCAAGTCTTATTATATTTCTATTCAAGCAAACATTCTGGAAACGTGAAAAATGCTAGGATGTCGAATAAGCCTCAAAATCCATGGAATCTCAACAGGTAAATGCGTCCATATTATAACCATAAAATTGTGAGTTCGAGACTCCAACCGACCCAGATCCATTGTGCTCATTAATGGTGATTGGAACACGTAAAAGAGCTCTGTGACACTATGTCATTCGAATTCCTAAAAGATGACTCTGGAAGTGACATGCCACATCTGGGAGTCTACTTAATCTCTATGATGATCCAATGAGGAGAAGGTTACTAGCGTCCGTAGCATTGCCTAATCTACATAAGCTTCCCGGGTGGTATTAAATAAGTTATAGCTTCAAAGCACCGAGGTTGTACCTCGAGAAAAATGCAAGGATGATTCTTAAGGCTTTTCAATATGGGAGCAGAGGCAGGTAAAGAAGACATATTTTAACTAAGTATCTTTAGTCTTTTTTTTTAAATTTCAATGATTTTCTTGACTGCTGCCACAGCACTTGGAGTGTCCCGTATGTGAACCACGGTATAGACAGTATCTCTATGATGACCCAGAGGGGACAAAGTTACTAGTGTCCGTAGCATTCCCTAATCTACCTAGGATTCCCGGGTGCTGTTAAATAAGCTATGGCTTCGACGCACCTCGGTTGTATCTCAAGAAAAATACACGGGTAATTAAGGCTTTTCAACAGGGAAGCAGAGTTGGGTAATAAAGACATATTTTAACTAAGTATCTTCAGACTTTTTTTTAATAATTTCAATGATTTTCTTGACTATTGCCACATCACTTGGAGTGCCCCGTATGTGAACCACGGTATAGACAGTATCTCTATGATGATCCAGCAGGGACAAGGTTATTAGCTTCTGTAGCATTCCCTAACTTACATACGCTTCCTAGGAGGTGTTAAGTAATAGTTTCTTAGCCCCTCTGTTGTAAATCGAGAAAAATACAAACATAATTTTTAAGCCTTTTCAATTTCGGAGCAGAGGCGGGTAATGAAGGGATATTTTAACTAAGAATCTTCAGGCTTTTGTTTTTAATAATTTCAATAATTTTCTTGACTATTGTCACAGCACCTGTAGTGCCCCATATGTGAACGGCAGTATAGACAGTATCTCTATGATGACCTACCGAGGACAAGATTACTAGCGTTCGTAGGGTTCCCTCACATACATACTCTTCCCGGGTGGTGTTAAATAAATAATAGCTTCGTAGCACCTCGGTTATACCTCGAGAAAAATTCAACAATGATTCTTAAGGCTTTTCAATTTTGGAACAGATGCGAGTAAAGAAGACATATTTTAACTAAGTGTCTTCAGCATTTTTCAAAAATAATTTCTATAATTTTCTTGACTATTTCCGCAACAAATGGAGTGCCCCATATGTGAACCGCGGTATAGACAGTATCTCTATGATGACACTGTGGGGACAAGCTTACTAGCATCCGTTGCATTCCCTAACCTGCATACGCTTCACGGGGTGGTGTTAAATAAGTAACAGCTTTGCAGAATCTCGGTTGTACCTCGAAAAAAATACAAGGATAATTCTTAAGTCTTTTCAACAGGGCACAGAGGTGGGTAATGAAGACATATTTTATCTAAGTATCTTCAGGCTTTTATTTAATAATTTCAATAATTTTCTTGATTTGTCACAGCACCTGTAGTGCCCAATATGTGAACCACGGTATAGACAGTATCTCTATGATAACCCAGCAGGAACAAGGTTACTAACGTCCGTAGCATTCCTTAACCTACATAGGATTTTCTGGTGGTGTTAAATAAGTAACAGCTTCGCAGAACCTCGGATGTACCTCGAGAAAAATACGAGGATAATTCTTAAGGCTTTTCAACGGGGGCACAGAGGTGGGTAATGAAGACATATTTAACTAAGTATATTCAGACTTTTTTTTAATAATTTCAATAATTTTCATGACTATTGCCATAGCACCTGAAATGCCCCGTATATGAATACGGTATAGACAATAACTCTATGACGACCCTGGGGGGACAAGGTTACTAACGTCCATAGTATTCCTTAACCTACATAAGATTCCCGGGTAGAGTTAGATAAGTAAAAGCTTCGCAGAACATCGGATGTACCTAGAGAAAAATATGAGGATAATTCTTAAGGCTTTTCGACGGGGGCACAGAGGTGGGTAATGAAGACATATTTAACTAAGTATATTCGGGCTTTTTTTAATAATTTCAATAATTTTCTTAACTATTACCACAGCACCTGGAGTTCCCCGTATGTGAACCACGGTATAGACAGTATCTTTTTGATTACCCAGAGAGGACAAGATTACTAGCGTCCGTAGCATTCCCTAACCTACATAGGTTTCTCGGGTGATGTTAAATAAATAACAGCTTCGCAGAACCTCGGATGTACCTCGAGAAAAATACAATTGTAATTCTTAAGTCTTTTCAACAGTGGCACAGAGGTGTGTAATGAAGACATATTTTATCTAAGTATATTCATGCTTTTTTTTTAATAATTTCAATAATTTTCTTGACTATTACCACAGCATTTGAAGTGCCTCGTATGTGAACCGCGGTATAGACAGTATTTCTATGATGACCCAGAGGGAATAAGGTTACTAGCGTCCGTAATATTCCTTAACCTACATACGCTTCCCGGGTAGTGTTAGATAAGAAAAAGCTTCGCAGCACTTCGGTTGTAACTCGAAAAAATACAAGGATAATTCTTAAGGTTTTTCAACAGGGGCGCATATATTAGTAAAGGAGACTATTTTAACTAAGTATCTTAAGGTTTTTTTTAATAATTTCAATAATTTTCTTGACTATTACCACAGCACCTGGAGTGCCTCGTATGTGAACCACGTAATAGTCAGTACCTCTATGATGACCCAGGGGGGGGAGCAAAGTTTCTAGCATCCGTAGCATTCCCTAGCCTACATACTCTTGCCGGGTGTTAAATAAATAACAGCTTCGTAGAAAGCGGTCGTACCTCAAGAAATATACAATGATAATTTTTAAGGCTTTTCAACAGGAGCTTTTATGTGAGTAAAGGGGACATTTTTAAACTAAGTACCTTAATAATTTCAGTAATTTTCTTGATTATTACCACAGCACCTGCAGTGCTCTGTATGTGAACCGCGGTATATACAGTATTAGTCAATACAAATAAATCTATCAGAAACTAAATAGAGGTAGAAGAAATAGTCATAGAACAGTAAGCAGACAATACAAAAAAATTAGATATATTCATATAAGTTGTCTAGTAGTATTCTACCTTCCCTCAAAACAATAATACGTTCCACTGCATGCATGCGTAATAAAAAAAGCATAAAAATTAAATTGGTCATAAACAACACATTTTTTTGCACAAGAAATCGCGTTTTTTGTTCGCTAAACTTCTGTGTTCTGCTCAAAATAAAACTTTCTCTGCAATCCGGATGAATTTTAAAACCATTAAGATACTAAATAACAGGTAAACTCATATCAAAAGGAAGGAAAAACTTGTTTTTGTTGTCTCTGGTTATGTTTGAGACACAAATAAAATCATTACTGCAGATATGCTTCGGCAAAAGCACTGCTTCTTTAAAACTATATTCTCCACAGAAGAAAAAATACGAAGAATTCAAAACACTATTAAGCCGTTCTGAGAAAAATAATATCGTAAGTTAGTGTTAGAAGGACATAGTCTATTGGTCATCCATAAAATTAGGTACAAAATCGAAAGGCCAGATATTCTCAGAATTAGTTTATTATACGGTACGTTATGGAAATTGTATTTCATTTCCCTCCAAATTATTAATATGGGATCTTGAACTTATGCATATATGCATTAAAATAAATGTCTTATGTAACTACATTGATAGTAGATGATTTAAAGAAATTTATCATTCTTTATTTATTTTACATTGTTGAATTTAGCTTTCAGTATATATTAAAATAAACAGTCTGAAGTTTTCTTTTGTTGGATAAAACGTAAGATTAAAGATTTAAAACTGTTGATTCAGAACTTCGTGTTATCACTTACTTGTCTATTATTACAAAAAATGCTGTCAATCAGTTTATTAGAATAAAAAGACTAGTCTCGAAAGTTAATCAAGGAAAACATGTTAAAAATCTAAATGATGTGCTACTGAAAAATAATTCTCTTTTTAATCTGACTGATTACATAATTCACAGTTTTAGATTCAACGAATAATTATTAAAATGTATATTATTGAATGTCTATTATTAAAAATTGCTGTCAATCCGTTTATTAGAATAAAAAGACTAGGCTCGAAAGTTAATCAAGGAAAACATGTTAAAAATCTAAATGATGTGCTACTGAAAAATAATTATCTTTTTAATCTCACTAATTACATAATTTACAGTTTTAGATTCTACGAATAATTATTAAAATGTATATTATTGAATGTGTATTATTAAAAATTGCTGTCAATCCGTTTATTAGATTAAAAAGACTAGGCTCGAAAGTTAATCAAGGAAAACATGTTAAAAATCTAAAGGATGTGTTATTGAAAAATAATTATCTTTTTAATCTCACTAATTACATAATTCGGAGTTTTAGATGCAAGGAATAATTTATTAATAATTAAATAACGCTCATAACTTTTAAATTTCTAAGGATCATATATAATATTATATTATGATGAATAATAATATTATCTTAATAGATTTAAATAATGCAATTATGTAATTTATTTTATGCTTGGTTTTTGTATAGCGGTTTAGTGTCTTAGTACAATACTTATACATCAGCGTTTAGCCTATTAAGGGAATTCCTCATATTTTAGCTTTCTGGTTTTATTTATCTAATCTAATAATAGTCCTAGCTGTTAGCTTCACTAACTGTAATTTTTTCTATCACCTTTTTACTTATAGGAAAAAGTGCAATTACCGCATAGAATAGTCAAAAAAATATAACTAAAATTGAAATTTATTTAGTTGTGTTAAATGGTATCAAATTACAATGAATAATAATATTATCATAATAGATTTAAATAATGTAATTAATATAGCTTAGTTTATGCTTGGGTTTTAGAATAGGGGTTTAGTGTCATATTATAATACTTATGCATTAGCATTTAGCCTATTGAGGTTATTCCTCCTATTTTATATTTCTGGTTTTATTTTTCTAATCTACTAATAGTACTCGCGATTAGCTTCATAAAATGTAATTTTGTCAAGAACATTTTTTCTTAGAGGAAGAAGTGTAATTTAAGTATAGAATCGGCATAAAATGTAACTAAAATTGAAATTCAATTAATTGTGTTAAATACTATTATATTACAAAGAATAATAATATTACCATAAAAAATTTAAATACTGTAATCAATGAAACTTAGTTTAAGCTTGGGTTTTAGTACAGCGGTTTAGTGTCATAGTACAATACTTATGCATTAGTATTTATCCTACTGAAGTTATTACTCGTATTTAATTTTCTGGTTTTATTTTTCCAATCTGCTAATAGCGGTTAGCTTCTCTAACTGTAATTTTGGCTAGCGCATTTTTCCTGCAAAGACGTGTAATTTAAGTACAGAATCACCAGAAAATATATCTAAAATTGAAATTCAATTACTTGTGTTAAATAATATTATATAACAATAAATAATAATATTATTATAATAGATTTAAACAATGGAATTAATGTAACTTAGTTTATGCCTGGGTTTTAGTATAACTGTGTATTGTCATAGTACAATACTTATGTGTCAACAATTAGCCTATTAAGGTTATTCCTCATATTTTAGCTTTCTGGTTTTATTTTTCCAATCTACTAATAGTACTAGCGGTTAGCTTCACTAATTGTAATTTTGTCTAGTGAATTTTTCCTTAGAGGGAGAAGTGTAATTTAAGTACAGAATCGTAAGAAAATTTAACTAAAATTGAAATTCAATTACTTGTGTTAAATAATATTATATTACAATGAATAATAATATAATCATAGTAGATTTAAATAAAGTTATTAATGTAACTTAGTTTAAGCTTGGGTTTTAGTATAGCGTTTTAGTGTCATAGTACAATACTTATGCATTAGCAATTAGCCTATTAAGGTTATGCCTCATATTTTAGCTTTCTGGTTTTATTTTTCCAATCTACTAAAAGTACTAGCGGCTCGCTTCACTAACTGTTATTTTGTCTAGCGCATTTTTCTTTGGAGGAAGAGGTGTAATTTAAGCATAGAATCACCAAAAACATATAACTAATATATATAATAAATTGAAATTCAATTACTTGTGTTAAATAATATTATATTAAAATTGATAATATTATTTTCATAATAGAAATAAAAGGTAAGTAATGTAATTTAGTTTATGCTTGCGTTTTAGTATAGCAGTTTAATGTCATAATATAGAACTTATTAATTAACATTTAGCCTGTTAAGGTTATTCCTCGTATTTTACCTTCCTGGTTTTATTTTTCTAATCTACTAATAGTACTAGCAGTTAGATTCCCAAACTGTAATTTTTTCAAGTACATTTTTCCTTAGAGGAAGGAGTGTAATTTTAAGTATAGAATCGCCAATATAATTTAACTAAAATTGAAATTCAATTACTTGTGTTAAATAATATTATATTACAATGAATAATAATATAATCATAGTAGATTTAAATAAAGTTATTAATGTAACTTAGTTTAAGCTTGGGTTTTAGTATAGCGTTTTAGTGTCATAGTACAATACTTATGCATTAGCAATTAGCCTATTAAGGTTATGCCTCATATTTTAGCTTTCTGGTTTTATTTTTCTAATCTACTAACAGTACTAACAGTACTAACAGTTGGCTTCACTAACTGTAATTTTTCGGGCGTATTTTTCCTTAGAGAACGAAGTGTAATTTAAGTATATAACTGAAATTGAAATTCTATTAGTTGTATTAAATAATATTGTATTACAACGAATAAGACTATTATCATAATAGATTTAAATCATGCAATTAATATAATTTAGTTTATGCTTGGGTTTTAGTATAGTGGTTTAGTGTCATAGAACAATACTTATGAATCAACATTTAGCCTATTAGAGATATTCCTCATATTTTAGCCTTCTGGTTTTTATTTTTCCAATATACTAATAGTACTAGCGGTTAGTCTCACTCACTGTAATTTTTCTGGTGCATATTTCCTTAGAGAACGAGGTTTAATTTAAGTATAAAATCACATCCCCACCCACATAAAAAACTAAAATTGAAATTTTATTAGTGGTGTTAAATAATACTTATGCAAAAGTATAATACTTATAATACTTAAGTATAATACTTATGCATTAGTATAATACTTATATAATACTTAAGTATAATACTTATGCATTAATATAATACTTATATAATACTTATGCACTTGAGGTTATTCCTCGTATTTAAACTTTCTGGTTTAATTTTTCCATTATACTAATGATACTAGCGATTAGCTTCACTAACTGTAACTTTGTGTGAGGTGTTATTCCTCGTAATTTAACTTTCTGATTTTAGCCTATTGCTGTTATTGCTGATTTAATTTTATTGTTTTATTTTTGTAATCTACTGATGTTACTAGCTGTTAGCTTCACTAAGTATAATATTGTATAGCACATGTTTTCTCAGAGGGAGAGGTGTAACTTAACACACTGTATGCGGGACAAGTACTAGTACGTTTTTTGACGATTGATACTTGAGAGCGGGTCATGTACTAGTATGGGTTAGTGTAACAACATGGTTTGTTTGGGGGTACAAAAATAACAGAATATACAGGAAAACGAAAACGAATGTTCTTGTCTACTACTTAGATTCTGGAAATATTTAGACAAATAAAAAGTAGTTTTTACATCAGTTGATGCTGAACCATAGAACGGGAAGGTTGATTAAAAAATCAATTTAGATTTAAAATTAACTATTTGTTCATCCTTACGAAAATGATATTGCATACATGTATATGTATATATATATATATATATATATATATATATATATATATATATATATATATATATATATTTGTTTATTTGTCTATTTATATATTTGATTATATATTTCAATATAAAATACTAAAATTTGGTTAAAAAAATTAAATCATTTTCGATCTATTGAGATTTAACTGAATAACTAAATTTACGCTCAAAACCCCCGCTCCCGGTACGATTCCGCTGCCAAATATACATGCACACAATGTGTTAAGTACAGAATCGCGAAAATAGTATCCTGATTCCTGCACAATTATCCTGAAAGTATGATAAATAAACAATTTACACCTTAATATGATTCTCCAATTAACGATGAACATCAATTTGATGTAACCAAGTTGCATCAGAACCAAGGACTTATGTGGCAAACACCAGCACTTATCACAGCTGTATCACGATGAAAGTTTAGAATTGAATAATCGACAAAAAACTAATCTTTCACGACCCCCAAAAAACAAAGATGCAAGATACTTGGCCAACGCTCCACCACCTAGATTTTTGACCTAGCGTTATAGCGTGACAGACAGCAACAGTTGCTAAAGCAGTAGCTAGTTAGTTTCATCCCCTAATTGTTCTTAAATGCAAACGTCTCTTTCGTTTCATGCATGGCTAACGCCTGCGTCTCCCGAAAAGTTTTTCCAAGCAGAAAAGAAACAAACATATATGTTTTTTCTTTGCACCTGCCCAGTTTTCTCTCTTCTGGAATAGAACAACATAACAATAGGAAAACTTTTGAGGTTGAAGAAGGATCCGTGATATCATCATTCGAAATAAGTTACAGTGATATCTCCCTTATGCGACTCCTAAGGGAGTGAATAATAAACTTGTGAGAGACAGTTCATCCGTTTTCGTAAACTAAGTTTCATGAATCTCGTTCAAGCTAGAGTAGAGTTATATGCCATATCAATATTTTACATTAAATTGAATTTATGTTTAAAAATAATTTGGAGCTATGAATATGTACATGCGTGCTACATATGTAAGCATGTAAGTGTGTACATGAGAGTAGAGTTATATGCCATATCAATAATTTACATTAAATTGAACAGATGTTTAAAAATAATTCGAAGATATAAATACGTACATACGTGATATGAATACGTACATACGTACGTAAATGGTAATATGAAATAAGCTACAGTGATATCTCCCTTATGCGACTCCTAAGGGAGGGAATAATAAAGTTTAGTGGAGACAGAGTTCATCCATTTTCGTAAACTAAGTTTCATGAATCTCGTTAAAGCTAGAGTAGAGTAATATGCCATATCAATATTTTACATTAAATTGAACAGGTGTTTAAAAATAATTTGGAGATATGAATACGTACATACGTGCTACGTACATACGTACATAAGTACGTAAGTGGTAATATGAAATAAGTTACAGTGATATATCCTTTATGCGACTCCTAAGGGAGTGAATAAAAAAGTTATGTGTGGAGACAGTTTATCCATTTTCGTAAACTAAGTTTAATAAATCTCGTTAAAGCTAGAGCAGAGTTATATGCCATATCAATATTTTATATTAAACTAGCAAGCGTGCCCGTACTTAGCTACGGTAAACTTAATATACTACTATGCGAAAGCATGTGCAAAATAAACTTGAATAAGATGTTTCCACATGCTAGTATGAACAGAAGATGTATTAATATCGAATATGTTCATTTGGCGGTATCAAGGATTTCTGTCCAAAGTTAGTTACTCTATGACTTATCGTGTAGATTTGTATAAAAAACATACAAATGAAAACTGTTCTTACCATAAATAAAAATAACAAAATATATACTTACATGCTAGCGATTAAATCTATCGAATTTGTGTCTTATATTAAATTTTCTCAAACCTTTTTTATGGTAAAATATAAGTGCAACCCTAAATTACGTTACTTTATTACTACTATACATTCATTAGCAACATTAATATATCTTGCCATATTACGTAGAAACAGTGCTAATTTTGTTGGTATTAATAAATATTGTCCAAAATTAAGCATATTTATGAAACTCACATGGTTGTGTATGAAACAGAAACACACATTCATATTGACAACCATATGAATAAAAAGATAACTATATAAAATGATAGGTTTTTATTTGCCTATAAGAGTCACTGAAATGTGTACTTTTTATTGTTAGAATAATGTTTTTAAGTACTACATTGTAACATAAAAATGAACCAAGAATTAAATTTAAAATCAGTTTTTATATAAAAATGTTATAATGTGCGTGACATAGAAATGAAAGTGAATCACTTTATATCTCAATTTCCAGGTCAAATCGAATGGATACCACGCAGACGATGTTTAAATAATTTAAAATAAGAAATGAATAAATAAGATATTTAAAGGAATGAAGTAATAATAAGATAAAATGATAATGAGATTTAGTTTTCACCTATTTATGATGTGATAAATTGAAAATTATAATCTCCTACTTTTAACCTTTAAAACTGCTGTTAAAACAATAAGGCGATTTCACGCAGTAGGGCAAATTCTTAAATTATCCCAATTCTGGCTTTAGTTTCAAACGGAAGGGCGGTTTATTGTTTGTCTATTGGCTGTTGTAAACATGAAAATGAACGAGAAGGGCATTACAGTAGTTCGTGACATTGCGACAAATTGCCGTATCACATGGGATTAATTGAATGACTTCATATTGCCAAAAATATTGCTTTTTCACTTAGTTATGATTCGATAAATTAAAAAGTTAATCGTTTGCGTTTAACCAGGGAAAATAATGCTTGAAATAATGACATGAAACGCTTGAAAAAGGGGGATGGAATGGATTTCGAAAGTTAAAATATTTTAAAAACCTTCCCAGGGGGTGTACCTAATAATTTTTCAAATTTTCAAGGCGATTGGATTATGGTTTTTGAGTCTATCGAATACAGACAGACACAAATTCATTTATATATATATATAGATTGAACAGATTTTTAACACTTGGCATGTGGTATACTTCATCGCCAACGTACAGCTTGCAGCGGGCCTTTTTTTCGTAAATCACGCGAAGGTTTAATTATTAAAAAAAAATCGCAGTAAATCGAAAACTACTTTGTTTTTATGAACGAAACTCTTATTTTACACTTTAATATATACTGTATAATTATTTAACAAAAAACCCCAATATTTTTACGAAATAACAAAAATAAACGATTTTTGAAATGAAAATCCGATAATCTGTCAACGCCTAATTCTTCATCACTATCTTTGTCACAACGGCTCATTTTATCACTTGTGTATTCAACAATAAAAAAAAACCAAGCTTCAAATTCACAAAACACGACTTGTACGTTCTGGAGCTAGGAATTCGATTGAAGTCGAAATAATGCAACAAAAGACCGAGTAACTCGACAATCATAACTGGTTGAAAGAAAAAAGGCAAAGCGTTGCATAGCAACGCAAACAACAAGCATATAATGTCACACATACATATAATTATATGTATGTAGTAGATTTGTGGTGGTTAGCGGGTATCCACCACAAAGCTACTAAATACGTAATTTTACGTGACCCGCGATGTAGTGACAGACTGCAAAAAACGTAAAAATACGTTGCCCGCACTCGATGTGTTAAAAATAATTTCGAGATATGAATAATAAAATACACTATCATTCAAAACACAAAGAACATTTACACACAATTTTAGTAATCATAATAATAACCATTACAAATGCCGCAAAGGATGATATTGTCTTCTTTTCATATTTTTATAGACTACTCGACAGACGTTGTCCTGTTTTAATGCTGTAAATCCAAAAATTGTAAAATTTTTTAAATAAATTATAAATTGGACCGTTTTGATGGAAAAGTAAGGAAGAATAATTATTTTAAAAATAATTGACGCCACCACGTGTGTAGTCATCAAAAACGTAATTACTATAAATTAGACTTTCCACATCGCCAGTATGGGATTCGATGCTGGGACTTCTCGTACTGAAGCTCCTTGCGTTGATCACTGCTCCAAAGATGCGTTGGCAGTGAAGGTTTTCAAGTGGCATAAGTGGCATTATAATAATCTCAATGAGCGAAAAATTCTGGATTTTTAATAAAAACATTTTTTATCGGATTAAATTGTGTATCTAAACCTTTCTCGAATCAATTTAATTTCATACACTAAAATTTAATCAAAATCAGCCCACCCGTTTAGGAGAGTTCTTTTACAAACACATGGACGGAAGAATTATATATATATATATATATATATATATATATATATATATATATATATATATATATATATATATATATATATATATATATATATATATATATATATATATATATATATATATATATATATACATATATATAAATATATATATATATATATATATATATATATATATATATATATATATACATATATATATACATATATATAAATATATATATATATATATATACATATATATATATACATATATATATATATATATATATATATATATATATATATATATATATATATATATATATATATATATATATATATATATATATATATATATATATATACACATACATATATATATATATATATATATATATATATATACATATATATATATATATATATATATATATATATACATATATATATATATACATATATATATACATATATATATATATATATATATATATATATATATATACATATATATATATATATATATATATATATATATATATATATATATATATATACATATATATATATATATATATATATATACATATATATATATATATATATATACATATATATATATACATATATATATATACATATATATATATACATATATATATATATATATATATATATATATATATATATATATATATATATATATACATATATATATATATATATATATATATATATATATATATATATATATATATATATATATATATATATATATATATATATATATATATATATATATATATATAAAGATAAGCAATTCTCAGTGATGAGTTTCTTACTTCTCAGTGGTACCACTTACACCACGCTCACACTCTTTTAAATGTTGTCTTCTTTTACTAATCCATTTATTATTCGTAGCACATATAGACAATAATCTATCACCAGTAACTTACGAACTTGTAAAATCCTGAAAGATCATATTTTTAATAAAATTATCATCATTCAAAAGAGAGGAAATTACATTTCTTGACCCCCAAAAGCGGCATTCAAGTGCAAGAGGTTTATAATTGAGAAAAAAATGTAACAAAATTTTTCAAAGGACTTCGTCAGAACCAGAAAAAAGAAATTCCTAACGGAGTGAGTTACATAAACGAAAAATGCATAATAGAGATATTAATACATATATTGGATGCAATACGCTGTGATTATTACACGTTTTTATTAATTCGCCCTCTATGTAAGTTTGTTTAGGTGTAAATCTTGTAAACAAATATTTTCTAACACGCCAATCTAAAATAAGATGAAATTTATTTCTTATAATGCTTCCTTAGAACCAGAATGAAAAATATCCACAATATATTTATCAAAATATATTGCAATATAATATATTTATCAAAATATAATGCAATATAATATATTTATCAAAAGATAATGCAATATAATATATATTTCAGAATGTATTGCAATATAATATATATTTCCGAATGTGATGTAATGTAATATATATTTCAGAACCTATTGCAATATAATATATATTTCACGATGTATTGCAATATAATATTTTTATCAAAATATATAGTAATATAATACATTTATCAAAATATATTGCAATATATTATATTTACCAAAATATATTGTAATATAATATATATTTCAGAATGGGATGTAATATAATTTTTATTTCAGAATGTATTGCAATATAATATATATTTCACCATGTATTGCAATGTAATATATTTATCAAAATATATAGTAATATAATACATTTATCAAAATATATTGCAATATAATATATATTTCAGAATGTATTGTAATGTAATATATTTGTGAAAGTATATTGCAATATAATATATTTTTCAAAATATATTGCAATATAATATATATTTCAGAATGTATTGCAATAAAATATATTTATCAAAATATATAGTAATATAATACATTTATCAAAATATATTGCAATATAATATATTTATCAAAATATACTGCAATATAATATATATTTCATAATATATTGCAATGTCATATATTTGTAAAAATATATTGTGAAAATATAATATATTGCAATATAATATATGTTTCAAATATATTACGATATAATTTATATTTCAAAATATATTTTAATATAATATATATTTCAAAATATACCGCAATATATATAATTTTTTTACAATTTTACAACTAAATGTATAGATAATATATGTATATATATATGTATATGTATATATATATATATATATATATATATACATATATATATTATATATATATATATATATATATATATATATATATATATATATATATATATATATATATATATATATATATATATATATATATATATATATATATATATATATATATATATATATATATACTATGAAATACTTTATAAAAATAATCATTCTAAAATGAGCATATAATGAAGCTTTATGTTTAGAAAAAAAATTTAAAAAGCACTTAGTTACTTTAATATGCAAACCACATCGCTATGTACAGAATCTCTTCTATGCATGTGTGTATGTACATTCGCTATGTACTCCTAAAGAACTGGATTAAGCTTTACAAAATTTTATCTGGTAATTCAAGTCAACTCTAGAAAGATTTTAGGTATATCGAATTGTACGTGTGTCAAGTTTATGTGCAGATAGAGCGTTTTGTTTAAGTCTAAAATGTAATTGAATTTTTTTTTTTTGGTATCATTTCATACACTTTCCTCTTAATTATTTGATAAAATATGTAAGATTTTTTAAGTAACTTTATTCACCTGATGGCTGAAAAAAATTGAAATATATGTTAGATGAGCAATATTATTATTTATGGATACATTTTTCTTTTTAGATCATTCGGCGATAAAAAAATAAAAATTAGAGCATTTCAATAACTTTGTGCAAGGACAAATCGCCAAATGTAGCCAAATATAATTATTTTATTTTTTCAACCTATATTTATTAAATTCATGATGAAAAATTAATTTGAATGATTTTCCTTTTATAATGATCAGTTGGCTTATTTTTGAAATTGCATATATTGTTAGTGGAATATAATCTAAAACTAATTTGAATTTAAAAAAATATATATATACCCTTTATTTAAAAACCTTAACTACCAGATAGAAGACTTGGTGCGAAAATGTCCATTTTCTTCTTAAATATAAAAGCTCGCCAAATACGCATTTCAATTATAAAAATAATTCCAATAAATGTAAACTCTTTGAACAATAATATTATATTTTTCATGAAAATATATTTGAATACTCTGTAATACTAAAATGATATCATATAATACTCAATTCATCATTCTTGTAAACACTACTTGATACAATCGTTAAACACACCTTGCGTTCTATTCTCTAAGAAATAGTCTCTGGGAGAGATTTTTAGTATTCAAAAACAATACATTCAACATCGGCAACAACAAACATTTTATTTTTCTTTCCATCTGTTTCCGCGTTGACACCGGCGGAAAAACAAAAACAGCCGAGCTCGCGACACCATGGTATATGCTATTCTAAACACAAATCTACTAAATTGAGTTATCGAAGCTGAAGTTCAAAGCGGTTGCGTTTTTGTAACGCCCTATTGGCTACAATTGATTTATTAACCATAAACCACATAACCACATAAAATATATACCACAGTTGCTTAAACATAAAATACCACAAAAGGCGCACTTTAAGTTTAAAAATAACACCTCTAGATCCAAAGTTTGTCTAAACAAATACCATACTTTCCCTAAAAATTAATTTTAATTCTGTTTTGCAAAAATAATACCGCATAATACTTGGAATTATTCCTTCTTGTAAAAGACAGTTTATACTTATCTCTAAACAGGCCCGGGTATATGCTATTTTAATTACATACCTAATGTGATGAGTTTTCCTAACTGTAAGTGTAAAGCGGTGACATTTTCACTACGCCCCGATGATAATAATTGAGTTATAAACCATAAACCACATAATCACATAAAATATAAACCATAGTTTCTTAAATATAAAACACCACGAAATATTCACTGTAAAAATAACACTAGCAGATGCAAAGTCTGTCTAAAAAGCAATAATATATTTTCCTTAACAATGAATTTTAATCTTCTATCTCAAAAATTGATACCATATAATACTCGGAATTATTCTTGTAAGCGTCACTTATCCTTAAACAGACCTGGGTATATGTTATTTTAGGCACATACCTACTAGATTGATTTTTTATGAGCTGCAAGCCCAAAGCGGTGGCATTTTCCCAACACACTTTGACTACAATTGGTGCATAGACTTTAAACAGCATAACCATATAAGCCATGGTTTCTTAAATATAAAATCCCGCCAAATACGCACAAGTTTAAAAATAAAATCAGTACATGAAAGTTTTGTATAAACAATAATACCATATTTTCCCAAAACTGATACCACATAATACTCGGAATTCTTCATTTTTCTAAATGCCACTTAATGATAATCATTAAGAAGACATGGGTGTAGATATTCTATACACAATTCCACTGCATGGAGTTTTTTACTAGTAAGTCCAAACCAGTGAGGTTTTCGCAACACATTATTGGATATAATTAATTAATAAACTATAACCGACATAACTACTTGAACTATAAGCCATAATATCTTAAAAATTAGAGCCCACAAAAGACGCACTTCAAGTTTAAAAATAAAATCAGTACATGCAAGCTTTGTGTAAACAATAATACGATACTCTCCCTAAAAACCAATTTTAATTCCCTTTCCCAAAACTGATACCACATAATACTCGGAATTCTTCATTCCTGTAAATGCCACTTAATGATTATTACACTCATGTCCATAAATTAAGGATAATGAAGTCCAGGCAATGAAAGAGACAAAAGCAAAACAAATTTGACTTATTTGTAAAGTCTATTTATTAAACAAAAGGTAAAGAGCAAAAAAGATGCTATATGTTTGACATAATTAATAAAAATTGCGATTTTTACTCCCTGGAGCAAATTTTAAAAAAGAACCTATTTACAGAAAACAGTATAACATGATTAGTATGATGGTTAATACGGAGTATGTCTCCCGGACGATGCAATACAAGCGTTACAATGCCTACGCATGCTGAGTATCAGATTATCAATCTGATCTTGGGGAAAATTACACCACTCATCAAGCAATGCCCTCCGAAGTTAAGATAGACAGTTGGGAGGGGGTTGACGGGCTGCAATTCGTCGGCCAAGCATGTCCCACACATGCTCTATTGGATTCAAGTCCGGTGAGTATGCTGGCCAATCCATACGGGTGATATCCTCCGATTGAAGGCATTCGTCTACAATGTTTGCACGGTGAGGTCGGGCGTTGTCATCCATATACAGAAATTCAGGACCCATGGCGCCCCGAAACAAACGTACATGTTGTTCCAGAATGACATCCCGATAGATGTGGCCTGTCATCGTTACACTCTGAACATGCAGGTCAGTTCTGGAACCAAGAATAATTCCTCCCCAAACGAGCCATCCTGCACCACCGTAACGATGTCGTTCAATGGTGTTCTCTTGGTGGTAACGGGTACCTGGCGCTCTCCATATGAAAGTCCGGCGAGAATCAGAATGTAAACTGAACCTGGACTCGTCGGAAAACATCACACAAGACCACTGTTGCGGTGTCCACAATGCATGCTCTCTAGCCCAGCATAATCGCAAGCGACAGTGAGTTGCGGTAAGGGGAACACATCTGACAGGCCTACGAGCATATAGACCAATGTTCCCTAAGCGTCTGTACATGGTCTGCCTTGAAACTGTCGTACCGGTAGCTGAAGAGAGCTGACGAGACAGGTCTGATGCTGTGCTCCGTCTGTTTCTTTTGGCAGTAACTGTCAAATACCGGTCATCATTCGGCGTAGTAACTCGGGGGCGACCTGTACTGTAACATCTACTCACATTACCATCATGTTTGAATCGTTGCCAAAGCCTGGAGATGACACTCTGGGCGATTCCAAGTTCCTCGGATACTTCCAGCTGGGTACGTCCACATTCCAGTCGCCCGATAATTCTACCACGTAAAAAATCATCCAAATGCTTCCTTTGTGCCATAACTATGCGGTTATTGCACTGAAAGGCTTTTAAAGCGCTTGTGAACAATTTTACTTCTTTGCTACCATTCCTTATATACCCCTTTCATACACTCTCGTCATTGTGACGTACTATCCGCGCCATCTGGTGGTTTCCTGCAATTTGCATATTCTTCTTCAAGATGTGTGTGATAATTCTACAGGTGAAATTTTTTATTTTAGAGCTCAATTTCTGTGTGATTCTGAATTATCCTTAATTTATGGACATGAGTGTATTAAAGAGACCTGGTTGTAGATATTGTATACAGAATTCGACTGGATCGAATTTTTTAACAGCAAATCCAAAGCAGTGGGCTTTTCGCAACACCTTATTGAATATAATTGTATTATAAACTATAAGCCACTTAACCACTTAATCTATAAGTCATAGTATCTTAAAAATTAGATCCCATAAAGACGTAATTCAAGTGTAAAAATAGAATCAGTACATGCAAACTTTGCGTAAGTAAAGATACAATATTTTCCTGTAAATCAATTTTAATTATCTTTCTCCAAAATGATACCACGTAATACTCGGAATTCTTTATTCTTGTAAACGCCACTTAATGATTATCATTAAAGATACCTGGGTATAGATATTCCCAGTCCAATTCCACAGGATTGAGTTTTTTAAATGCCAATCCAAAGCAGTGGGCTTTTCGCAACACCTTATTGAATATAATTGTATTATAAACTATAAGCCACTTAACCACTTAATCTATAAGTCATAGTATCTTAAAAATTAGAGCTCACAAAAGACGCACTAAAAGCTTTAAAATAAAATCAGTACATGCAAGTTTTGTGTAAACAATAATACGATACTATCCTTGAAAACTAATTTTAATTCTCTTTCCCAAAAATGATACCATATAATACTCGGAATTTTTTATCCTTGTAAATGCCACTTAATGATTATCGTTAAGGAGACCTGGGTATAGATATTCTATGCACAATTCCACGGAATTGAGTGTTTCTAACTGCAAGTACAAACCATGGGGTTTTCGCAACACCTTATTGGATATAATTGTTTTGTAGACTATAATCCACATAACCACTTAAACTATAAGCCATAGCATCTTAAAAATTAAAGAACACAAAAGACGAACTTCAAGTTTTAAAATAAAATCAGTTGATTTACGCTTTGTCTAAACAATTATGCCATATTTTCCCTGAAAATTAATTTTATTTCTCTTTTTTGAAAATATTACGCTCAAACTTTTCTATTCTTCTTTCTAAACGCCACATGATGCTTATCGTTAAACAGACGTATCTGTTATTCTAAGCACAAAGACACTGGATTGGGTTTTCCCAACAGCAAGTCCAAAGCGGTGGTGTTTTCGCAACAATTTATTGGCTACAACTGATTCATAAACTATAATCTACATAACCTTTTAAAGTAAAACCCATAGTATCTTAAAAATTAAAGAACAAAAGACGTTTTTCAACTTTAAAAATAACACTAGTAGATGTAACTTTCTTCTAATCAATAATACCACATTTTCCCTGAAAATGAATTAAATTTGCATTCTCTAAATTAATCTTAATTTAATTTCCATTCTCTAAAATGATACCTAATAATGTTAAAATTTCCCATTCTTGTAAACGCCACTTGATTCTTATCGCTAAACAGACGTGGGTATCTACTATTCTAAGCACAAAGCCAGGAGATTGGGTTTTTCCAACAGAAGTCCAAAGCGCTGGCGTTTTCGCAACGCCCTGTTGACTACAATTGATTTTGCAGTTATACTTATAAACGTGTATTCAATAATTGATTAAATTGTAAGAAACAAAAGTTTGTTTACAGAAAAAGTTTAACAAAACTTACTAATTAGTCAACCTTATTAGTCATACCTTATTTTTTCAAACTAACAAATGCTGTAGATTTAAAAGCAGTTTATAATTTCTACATTCAACTTCGATATTTAACACCATTAATTTTAAGAATTTATTAAATTATTGTTTATTGTTTTATGAATCAAATTACATCGGAAAAGAGAGGAATCGCGAACATTTGTAAAAATGTAAAAATGGATTCGAACAACTGATAAATATAGTTCTAATTAAACTTTATTATTTGGAATTTTAAATAAATTCCACTCTCAAAACCACTTAATTTCTAAAATTTTATTCATTTTTGCGGTTTTTAGATAAAAGTTCTTTGACTTCAGACATCTGGTATTATTTAAAACCGCATTCCAACCTCCTAACCTTAAATGAGCTTTTTTTACCTGCGGTTAAAAAAGGTCATTACATGAAATAAACTGACTTAGTGGTTACCATTTAAAGACACAGTCAATCGATATAGAATTATTTTTTCTTTTGCCTGTGTGATAAATGTTTTAGTTTGGTCTCCAGTGCTACTGTTACTTTTTGGTAACCCAATAGTTAACTAGATTGAAATCTACCCCAAAATCTGGAAGAAAGGCCGAAATAAAGTATCTATTTTCTGAATAAACATATTCCCTTAATGACTTCTTTTGTGCAAATAAAACACTGAAACTTCTATTTCAAGAAATAAATGTTATAATATATTTCAAAAGAAGTTTAAATTTATATTTCACAAGTACTATTTGTTGTGCTACACATACACTGATCAGGTTTTTGGAAAAGAGATTTTCTGGACTTGTTTATACTCTGAATGGACAATATACTTCACAAAACCAATCCATAATTTTAATCTTTAGTTACATTTCAATCATATTGTTAAAAGCCATGGTGATAAGGTGCATACCATGATGACATTCATAAATTTGAAAATATGGTTACTGATTGTTTTACTTTCAGCTAAATTATGTCGTCATAATTTATCATAGTTAAATTTATTCACTGAATCATTTATTTCTTAAAAATAAATTCCCGAAACTTTTATTTCAAGAAATAAATGTAAAAACATAGTTCAAAGAAGTTTAAATTTAGGTTTCACAAGTAATATTTGTTGTAATACACCGTACACTGTTCCAGTGTTTGGAAAAGAGGATTTTTTTGACTTGCCGGATGCTGAATGGACAGTATACTTTACAAAACCAATCCAAATATTTAATATTTCGTAACTTTCCATCCTATATTTTAATCATGTTGTTAAAAGCATGGTGATAATACGCATACCGTGATGACATTCATAAATTTGAAAATATGGTTACTGGTTAATTTACTTTCAGCTAAATTATGTCGTCATAATTTATCTTAGTTAAATTTATTCACTGAAAATTTATTCACTGAATCATTTATTTCTTAGAAACAAAATCCCGAAATTTTTTTTTTAAGAAATAACTGTAAAAGCATAGTTCAAAAGAAGTTTAAATTTAGATTTCAGCAGTGCTGTTTGGGGTGCTACACCGCAGACTGTTCCGGTTCTTGGAAAAGGGATTTTCTTAACATTCCTATGCGTTGAATGGATAATATACTTAAAAAAAACCAATCCATATTTTTAATCTTTCCTAACTTTCCATCCCTAAATTTTAATCATATTGTTGAAAGCACGGTGATAATGTGCATACCGTGACGATATTCATAAATTTGAAAATAAAGTTACTGGTTATTTTATTTTCAGCTAAATTATAACTTCACACATTATCTTAGTCAAATTTATTCCCGGGATGATTTATTTCTTAGAAACAAAATCCTGAAACTTTTATTTCAAGAAATAAATCTAAAAACTAGTTCAAAAGAAGTTTAAATTTAGATTTCACAAATACTATTTGTTGTGCTACACCGTACACTGTTCCGGTTTTTGGAAAAGGGACTTTTTTGACTTGCCCGGACTCTGAATGGGTAGTATACTTAACAAAATCAATCCATATTTTTAATCTTTCTAACTTTCCATCAATAATTTTAATCATATTTTTAAAAAAGCAATGTGATAACGTGCATACCTTGATGACATTCATAAATTTGAATATACGGTTACTAATTATTTTACTTTCAGCTAAATTATGTCGTCATAATTTATCATAGTTAAATTTATTCACTGAATCATTTATTTCTTAGAAATAAAATCCCAAAACTTTTATTCCAAGAAATAAATATAAAAAGATAGTTCAACAGAAGTTTAAATTTAGATTTCACAATGTACTATTTGTTGTGCTACACCGTACACTGTTCCGGTTTTTGGAAAAGGAATTTTCTTGACTTGCCTATACGCTGAATGGACAATATACTTAACAAAACCAATTCATATTTTTAATCTTTAGTTACTTTTCAATCATATTGTTAAAAACCATGGTGATAATGTGCATACCATGACAGCATTCATAAATTTGAAAATATGATTAATGGTTAATTTACTTTCAGCTAAATTATGTCGTCATAATTTATCTTAGTTAAATTTATTCACTGAATGATTTATTTCTTAGAAATTAAATCCCGAAACTTTTATTTCAAGAAATAAATGTAAAATAGTTTAAAAGAAGTTTAAATTTAGATTTCACCAGTGCTGTTTGTGATGCTACACAGTAGACTTTTCGGTTTGTGAAAATAGACTTGCCTATACGCTGAATGGACATTATACTTAACAAAATCAATCCATATTTTTAATCTTTAGTAACTTTACATTTTTATATTTCAATCATATTGTTAAAAGCATGGTGAAAATGTGCATACCATAACGACATTCATAAATTTGAAAATACGGTTACTAGCTACTCTACTTTCAGCTAAATTATGACGTTATACATTATCTTAGTCAATTTTATTCACGGGATGATTTATTTCTTAAAAATAAAATCCCGAAACTTCTTTTTTAAGAAATAACTGTAAAAGCATAGTTCAAAAGAAGTTTAAATTTAGATTTCACAAATACTATTTGTTGTGCTACACCGTACACTGTTCCGGTTTTTGGAAAAGGGACTTTTTTGACTTGCCCGGACTCTGAATGGGTAGTATACTTAACAAAATCAATCCATATTTTTAATATTTAGTAAGTTTCCATTCCTATATTTCAATCATTTTGTTAAAAACTATGGTGATAACGTGCATACCTTGATGACATTCATAAATTTGAATATACGGTTACTAATTATTTTACTTTCAGCTAAATTATGTCGTCATAATTTATCATAGTTAAATTTATTCACTGAATCATTTATTTCTTAGAAATAAAATCCCAAAACTTTTATTCCAAGAAATAAATATAAAAAGATAGTTCAACAGAAGTTTAAATTTATATTTCACAATGTACTATTTGTTGTGCTACACCGTACACTGTTCAGGCTTTTGGAATATTAATTTTCTTGACTTGCCTATACGCTGAATGGACAATATACTTAACAAAACCAATTCATATTTTTAATCCTTCGCAACTTTCCATTCCTTTATTTTAATCATATTGTAGAAAGCATGGTGATAATATGTATACCTTAACGACATTCGTAAATTTGAAAATACGATTACTGGTTATTTTACTTTCAGCTAAATTACGACGTCATAAATTATTATTGTCAAATTTATTCACTGAATGATTTATTTCTGAAAATAAAATCCTGAAACATTTATTTCGAGAAATAAATTTAAAAGCATAGTTTAAAAGAAGTTTAAATTCAGATTTCCCAAGTACTATTTGTTGTAATACACTACACTCTTCGGGTTTTTGGAAAAGAGGTTTCTTGATTTGCCAATACGCTGAATGGACAGTATACTTAACAAAACTAATTCATATTTTTAATCCTTCGCAACTTTCCATTCCTTTATTTTAATCATATTGTAGAAAGCATGGTGATAATATGTATACCTTAACGACATTCGTAAATCTGAAAATACGATTACTGGTTATTTTACTTTCAGCTAACTTACGACGTCATAAATTATTATTTTCAAATTTATTTACTGAATGATATATTTCTTAGAAATAAAATCCCGAAACCTTTTTTTTTTTAAGAAATAAATGTAAAAAGATAGTTAAAAAGAAGTTTAAATTTAGATTTCCCGAATACTATTTGTGATACTACACCGTACACTGTTCGGGTTTTTGGAAAAGGGATTTTCTTAATTTGCTTATACGCTGAATGGACAGTATACTTAACATAACCATGCAGTAAAAAGAAACATTACATATTTACGCATTTTACTCGCCTTTGAAATTTTTAATAACGTATGAAATTTTGGATACATCCCCTCATCTTTTTATTTCCTTTTCGAAACAACAGATTTCGAGCTTATTCTTCCAAAGATTACTTTCAGAATTTTCAAGCTTTGTTTTGGGGACACATCACAAAAATTGCTCTATACATTTAGCTAATATATTATGCAATTATATTTTGATTGCAATCGCGCGCATGCGCAGTGAAGCATTATTTAATATACCTACTCATTTTTTATCCAATATTAATTGGTTTTTAATTTCGATTGTAGGGTATTGTGTACAATATTGTTTAACATGAATCCTGAAAATAACATTATTTAATATTAAGAACTCTGCAAATAAGAAAAACACTTAGAGAAATTTGGGATTGTTTTTATAAAAAACGTTAATTTTTCCAAAAGTATACGTGCTATCCTTATAACAATGAGCACAGATTTTTACAAGAAGCATCCTAATCATGTGCTAAAGTTTCAACGCTTTTCATACATTACCTTATACAAGGTTATCCAAAATATATTAGTTTTCCTTCAATTTGTTGACGGTCTCCTATGGGGTTTCGGGAAAAATTGTTTCCTGAAATGTATGACGTCTACCATTCTGTTTACACACCCGAGGTTTCCGGATAATTCCTTGTGTATTTTTCTAGATATTCAACAAAATGTCTAAAATAACAAGTGACCGGTCATCAGTGGCAATATAGTGTTATATATATGTGTTGTGTGTTTTTATATATAATATATATATGTGTGTATGTGTGTGTTAGGTTTGAAAAAATAAATAATAATTTAAGTTTTAAGACAGGAAACGCGCGCACCCTTTAATGCAGGCTCATGTTCACTAATAACTCCATATAAAAGCTTGATGAGTAAGAATTGAGATAGGGTTGTTTATGAATCCTACCTGCGCAAGGATCTTTGTTAGCCTTTACCCGCCATATCGAAGCCATGTTTAATGGTTAGATATACACTGTGCAATAGTCATGAATAATATTATCAGAAATAATCGGCTCTTTTTAAATTGTCATAGGCTTGTATATTTTATATATATATATATATATATATATATATATATATATTATATATATATATATTATAATATATATATATATATATATATATATATATATATATATAAAATATATATATATATATATATATTTTATATTATATATTAATATATATATATATTTTATATATATTATATATATATTATTATATATATAAACTCAAGAGCCAAAAGATTATGACCACCTGTCAATAACGACTTGGCCACACATCTTAGCGGCAATATACACAAAATTTGGTAGATGGCCGGAGACAGATTGTACCAGATGTTTAAAACATTAAGCAAATCCGAGATATTGCGAATTTGTGGTCTTTGAACTTTGAGTTGCCGTTCCATGACATCCAAATGTGTTTTATCGGATTGAGATCAGTGCTTAGGAGGCCAGATATTAATTGGAATTCAGAATCATGTTCCTGAAACAAAAAAGTTTTAGCCTTGTGAAGGGGCGTTGTTGTTGGAACATTCCATTTCCATTGGAAAAACAGAGCCATGTAAGGGTGCAACTGGTCCGCAATCATGTTCAGATACCCTGTAGCATTCATAGTCTACTCTACCATAATCACGGGTCCAGAGAAGCCCAAGAGAGTCCCCCACACCATGATACAGCCACCACCAGCCTGTGTATGACCTACAGTACATTGAGGAGCAACTGTTAGGCTGGACGAAGGCTTATCCTGACACGGAAATCTAGATGAATGACAACCGTGATATATCTGACCAGGCAACTCTCTCCCACTGATCTATGGACCAGTCGGGATGCCCAACGTAGGCGCAGTTGCCGATGACGCTTGGTCAGCAAAGTCACATACGTGGGACGTTTGCTGAGTAACCCCATATCCAATAGTGTCCACTGAACAGTGTGCTCTGATACTATTCTACTTGACCCTGCATTGTATTGGGTTGTCTGCTAGGAACTGTCTTTCTCCGATTTTGCTTCACCATACGAGACAGTCACGACCTTTTTCTTTGATAGCGTTGCTTTCTTGATAGAAAAAGGAAACTATACTTTGAAATATAGAGATGATTTACAAGAAAGACTGCTTCTTCCATTCACATACCACTGGATACGACTCACACACACAAGCACAACACACACACACACATATACACACATATATAAATATATATACATATATATATATATATATATATATATATATTATATATATATACATATATATGTATATATATATATTTATATATATATATTTATATATATATATGCATATTCTTTCGATCCGGTGGTTCAGTGGTGATTTCGTCTGGGGCTCGAGGTTGTTTACACCTTAATTACACAATGATCAGCCAACAAGTAGTTTTCTGCTTTTATTTTATACGCGCTATTTACATGCTTTGGTACAGGGGAAAGCTTATCTCCCATCCCTTCGCTTCGAAGGTTACATTCGATCTCTCCGTCCAAGCGGGTTACAAATATACTCAATAGCGCCATTTAGTATAGTACAGTGGCTATGAATTTCCTACAATATATATATATATATATATATATATATATATATATAAGCTGTTTAATGACAAACACATTACGAGAAAATCTCCAAAGTTGCGTATAAGAAGAACATAAATTAATACACCTCATACGTTTAAAAATTAATAATTCAATATAAAAATCGTCAAATTAGAATAATATTTTTAAAAGTTTAAATTAAGAGTGTGTGGCAGAAAGTAGATTTCAGTGTTGTAAAATATTCATGTTATTAAAAAAATATTTTTAAAATGAAGTATATACTGATATTGACTTTCAGAATAAACAACATTTCATATTTTCGATCAAAATTTGCCATTTTTAATTTCCTTTGTCCACTTAATAATTCGGAATATCATTTTTATTCTTTCAACAATCATCACGCGGAATGGAGACGGAGCAGATCGTGTAATAAAAGAAAAATCTCCCGCTTTCCCAGGAGACCATTTTCAGCTCATTTAGCTGTCGATATGATGTCACTGGCGGAACCTTTCCTCTTGGACTGTTTCGAACGTTCAACGATCCGGATTTCCTTAATGAGCCATTAAAACCGAGCTCAGGAGGTATTAGAGAGGTGTAGGCAAGCTTTAAATTCTGTAGTTGAAAGAGTGAAAAAGTACAAATGAAATGGCAGGATAGTTCGGTTAACAGAAAGTGATATTTTTATTGCGTAAAAAAAACCTTCTCCGCTTGGGTAAAGAAAAATTAAGTTGATGAAAAAGAAAAAAATACAACGGTAGTCAATAATGAAAGAAATTCAGTTAATTTTTTTCATACTTGTATTATGTTTTTAACGGTATGTGTTCTTGCTTTAAATTATATATGTTTGGAAGATTTAAGTCATTTAAGTTGCTCTATTTAACCGAGCTCAGGTGGTGTCAGAGTGAGTAAGCTTTAAATTTCATAGATAAAAGAGTGAAAAAGTACAAATGAAATGGCAGGATAGTTCGGTTAACAGAAAGTGATATTTTTATTGCGTAAAAAAAACCTTCTCCGCTTGGGTAATGAAAAATTAAGTTGATGAAAAAGAAAAAAACAACGGTAGTCAATAATGAAAGAAATTCAGTTAATTTTGTTTTTTCCATACTTGTATTATGTTTTTAACTGTATGTGTTCTTGCTTTAAATTATATATGTTTGGAAGATTTAAGTCATTTACGTTTGCGCTATTTAACAGAGCTCAGGAGGTGTTAGAGTGAGTAAGCTTTAAATTTCATAGATAAAAGAGTGAAAAAGTACAAATGAAATGGCAGGATAGTTCGGTTAACAGAAAGTGATATTTTTATTGCGTACAAAAAAACCTTCTCCGCTTGGGTAATGAAAAATTAAGTTGATGAAAAAGAAAAAAAAGCAACGGTAGTCAATAATGAAGGAAATTCGGTTGATTTTGTTTTTTTAAAAGCATGTTTTATGTTTTTAACTGTAGGTGTTTATGCTTAAAATTAATTAAATGATTTATTACATTTAAATCATTTAAGAGGTGTCATTATTTTTTGGCAACTTTAAAGAGATAAATCCTTTTTTTCGGCTTACAATGGCTTTTTTCATTAGTAAAAAAGTTACAGAAATTTTCGGCATTTGTTCCTTATACATATTTTAGTGTCTTACCGATTTTATTTTACTTTTTATGTCATTAAATCCGAGCTCAGGGGGTGTTAGAATGTATAATCTTTAAATTTCATAGATAAAAGAGTGAAAAAGTACAAATGAAATGGCAAAATAGTTCTGGCAACAAAAAGTGATATTTTCAAATGAATTAAAACAATAACCTTCTCCTCTTGGGTAAAAAAATTAAGTTGATGAAAAAGAAAAAAAAGCAACGGTAGTCAATAATGAAGAAAATTCAGTTGATTTTTTTTCTTCCGTACTTGTATTATGTTGTTCATTGCATATGTTCATACTTTAAATTATAATGTTTGAAGATTTAAGTCATTTAAGTGTCATTCCTTTTAAGCAAATTTAAAAGAGAGAATTACTTATTTTTTTCGGCTTACAATGAATATTTTCAGTAGCAAAAAACTTACTGAAACTTTTGACATTTTTTCCTTATACATATTTTAGTGTCTAATTTTATTTTACTTTTTTACGCCATTAAAACCGAGCTCAAAAGCTGTTAAAAAGGATAAGATTTAAATTCATAGATAAAGAAAACGAGAGATGAAATATGGCTAAGTAGTTTCTTAGGCAACAGAAAAGTGATCTTTTAAAATGTGTTAAAAAAAACCTTTTCCTCTTGGGTAAAAATATAAAGTTGATGAAAAAGAAAAAAAGCAACAGTAGTCAGCAATGAATGAAATCAGTTGAATTGTGTTTTTTCCATAGATATATTATGTTTTTTAACTGTATGTGTTTATGCTTAAATTATATATGTTTGAAGACTAAGTCATTTAAGTTTGGTTTAAGGGCGTCATTCTTTTAAGCAAATTTTAAAAATGAGAATTACGGCTTACAATGGATATTTTATTAGTAAAATACTTACTGAAATTTTCGACTTTTGTTTCTTATACATATTTTATTATCTTATTTATTTTACCTTTTTTATGTCATTAAAACCGAGCTCAAAGTATTAGAAAGGTAATCTTTAAATTTCATAGATTAAAAGAGTGAAAATGTACAAAAGAAATGGCATGATAGTTCGGTAGCAGAAAGAATATTTTTATTGAGTTTAAAAAAAAAAAAACCTTTCCGCTTGGGTAAAAAACTTAAATTGATGAAAAAAAGCAATGGTAGTCAATAATGAAGAAATTCGATTGATTTTTTTTCCATACATGTATTGTGTTTTTAACGGTATGTATTTTTTATATATAACGGTATATTTTACTTTAAATTCTATATGTTTGGAGGATTTAAGTCATTTAAGGCTTCGAGTTTAAGGGGCTTCATACATTTTAAGCAACTTTAAAGAGAAAATTTCTTCATTCTAAGGCTTACAATGGCTTTTTTCATTAGTAACAATGTTAGTGAAATTTTCGGCATTTCTTCCTTATACATATTTTAGTGTCTTACCGATTTTATTTTACTTTTTATGTCATTAAATCCGAGCTCAGGGGGTGTTAGAATGTATAATCTTTAAATTTCAGAGATAAAAGAGTGAAAAAGTACAAATGAAATGGCAAAATAGTTCGGTTAACAGAAAGTGATATTTTTATTGTGTAAAAAAATTAAGAAAATAATCCTTTCCCGTTTGGGTAAGAAAAATTAAGTTGATAATAAAGAAAAAAATCAATACTATACAGCAACGAATGAAATTAAGTTGTTTTTGTTTTTTTCCTGCATGTTTTATGTTTTTAACTATAAGTGTTATGCTTTAAATTATATATGTTTGGAAGGTTTAAGTCATTAAAATTGTGTCGATTTAAGAGGCCTCATTCCTTTTAAACAACTTTATAAGAGAAATTTCTGATTCTTCGGCTTATCATAACTTTTTTTATTAGTAAAACAGTTACTGAAATTTTCCGATTTTGTTCCTTATACATATTTTAGTGTCTTAATGATTTTATTTTACTTTTTTATGTCATTAACACCGAGCTCAAGAGGCGTTAAAATGGGTAAGATTTAAATTTCATAGATAAAAGAGTTACAGAAAGGTTAACAGAAAGTGATAGTTTTATTACGAAAAAAATTAAATTCATGAAAAAGAAAAAAAGCATTGGTAGTCAATAATGAAAGAAATTCGATTGATTTTTGTTTTTTTTTCATAAATGTATTGTGTTTTTAACGGTAAGTGTTCATGCTTTATATTATATATGTTTGGAAGATTAAATTCATTTAAGTTGCTTCGATTTTAAAGAGGCGTCATATTTTTAAGTAACTGTATACGAGAAAATTTCTTGAGATTCTTCGGCTTATCATAACTTTTTTTATTAGTAAAAATGTTACTGAAATTTTGGCTTTTGTTCCTTATACATATTTTAATGTCTTACCTATTTTATTTTACTTTTGTATGTCATTAAAACCGAGCTCAAGAGGTTTTAGAATGGATAAGCTTTAAATTTCATAGATAAAAGAGTGAAAATGTACAAATGAAATGGCAGGATAGTTCGGTTAACAGAAAGTGATATTTTTATTACGAAAAAAAAAAACTCTTTACGCTTGGGTAAAAAAATTAAGTTGATGAAAAAGAAAAAAAAGCAACGGTAGTCAATAATGAAGGAAATTCGGTTGATTTTGTTTTTTTAAAAGCATGTTTTATGTTTTTAACTGTAGGTGTTTATGCTTAAAATTATATATAATTAGAAGATTTAAGTCATTTAAGTTGCTCAATCTAAGCGGTGTAATACTTTTAAGCAAATTTAAAAGAGAGAATTACTTATTTTTTTCGGCTTACAATGAATATTTTCAGTAGCAAAAAACTTACTGAAACTTTCCACAATTTTTCTGTATACATATTTTAGTGTCTTACGGATTTTATTGTACCCTTTTATGCCATTAAAATCGAGTTTAGGAAGAATTAGAAAGGGTAAGCTTTAAATTTCATAGATAAAAGAGTGAAAAAGTACAAAAGAAATAGCAGGATAGTTCCGTTAACAGAAAGGGACAATTTAAAATGATTTTTAAAATATATTTTGTCCTCTTGGGTAAGAAAAATTAAGTTGATGAAAAAGAAAAAAAAACAGTGGTAGTTTATAATGAAAGAAATTCAGTTGATTTTTTTTTCATATTTCTATTATGTTTTTAACTGTATGTTTGGAAGATTTAAGTCATTTAAGTTGCGTTGATTTAAGGCGTGTCATTCCTTTTAAGCAACTTTAGAAAAGAAAATGTCTTCATTTTTCGACTTACAATGGCTTTTTTCATTAGTAAAAAAACTTACTGAAATTTTCTTTAGTTGCTTATACATATTTTAGTGTCTTACGATTTTATTTTACTTTTTCACATTTTTAAAACCGAGCTCAGGAGGTGTAGTTTAAACTTTAAACTCATAGATTAAAGAGGAGAAAAACTACAGATGAAATGGCTAGATAGTTAAGGCAACAGGAAAAAAATCTTTTAAATGTGTAAATAAAAACCTTCTCCTCTTGGGGAAGGAAAAATTTAAGTTGATGAAAAAGGTAAAAAGCAACAGTCGTCAGCAATGAATGAAATTGTGTTGAAGTTTTTTTACATACATGTATTATGTTTTTAACTGTACTTATTTATGCTTAAAATTATACATGATTGGAAGATTTAAGTCATTTAAAAGGAGTCGATCTAGCAGGTGTCATATATTGTAAGCAATTTTAAAAGGGAAAATTTCTTGTTTCTTCGGCTTACCATTGCTATTTTCATTAATAAAAAAGTTACTGAAATTTTTGACATTTGTTCCTTATACGTATTTAGTGTCTTACTGATTTTATTTTACTTTTTATGCCATTAAAACTGAAATTAAGAGTGTAGACTAAGCTTTAAATTCCATAGATAAAAGAGGAGAAAACTACAGATGAAATGACTGGATAGTTTAGGCAGCAGGAATTAATCTTTTAAAATGTGTTAAAAAAAATCTTCTCTTGGGTTTGGAAAATGTAAATTGATGAAAAGGAACAAAGCAACAGTTGTCAGCAATGAATGAAATTGAGTTGAATTTTACATACATTATTATGTTTTAATCTGCACTTGTTTTATACTTAAAATTATATGTATTAGACGATTTTATCATTAAGAGGCGACGATCTAAGAGGTGTCATATATTGTAAGCAATTTTAAAGGAAAATTTCTTGTTTCTTCGGCTTACCATTTTTTTCCTTTGTAATAAAAAAGTTACTAAAATTTTCGGCATTTGTTCCTTATATATATTTTAGTGTCTTGATTATTGTTTTTTTTCTTTTGAATTTTTGCTCTAAATTACTTCATTATCTATAATTCATTAATACTTTAGAAAATTTTCATTCTGGAGGTTCAATGCATGCATAATGAATATATATCTACATTTATCCAAGTAAAAGTGATATGTTTTGCGTATTTTTTTAGTAATGTGTTAGCGTAAAGTCAAAAAATGATTGTTTTTTCTCTATTTTTTTATTTATAAGACAATAGATATGTATTGATGTTTATTTTCATATTTTTCTATGTTTTAATATTACTGCATAAAAAAAATATTTCCTTAAAAACTTATTTAAAAATTTTGGCGCTAGGTTACTTTAAGTGAATTTGTTTAAATGGCGGCGTTTTTTGAGAGATTTTTTTAGCATAACTATTTTCATACTATAAAAGTAACTAAAATCTTGTTCCTTATACTTAGTTTGGTGTCTTCATTTGTTTTACTTTGTTTTACGCATTAAATCTGCTCTGATATTTTAAATTTTAACTTCATTATGTCTAGAAGATACATGAAAATACAGATCAAATGGCAGGATAGTTCGCTTGTCAAAAAGTGAACTTTGTAATGCTTCCAAAGAGCTTTAGCTGCTTGAGTTAGAAAAATCTAGCGTGATAAAAAATATGCAACATTAGTTTTAGTTCTCATCTTATTAACTTTTTTTCATGTGCTTAATAATGAAATTCATTTAGAGTTCTCTTCTATATATGCATTGCGTACAAATACAGATGAAATGGCAGGATAGTTCGCTTGTCAAAAAGTGAATTTTGTAATGTTTGTAATGCGCAAAAGAGCTTTTTCTGCTTGAGTTAGAAAAATCTAATGTGATAAAAAATATGCAACATTTCTTTTAGTTCTCATCTTATTAACTTTTTTTTAATCTGCTTAATAACGAAGTTCATTTAGTGTTCTCTTCCATATATGCATTACATACAAATACAGATGAAAAGGCAGGATAGTTCGCTTGTCAAAAAGTGATCTTTGTAATTCGCAAAATAGCTTTTTCTGCTTGAGTTGGAAAAATATAATGTGATACAAAAATATGCAACATTTGTTTTAGTTCTCGTCTTATTAACGTTTTTTAATCTGCTTAATAATGAAATTCATATATTGTTCTCTTCTATATATGCATTATATACAAATACAGATGAAAAGGCAGGATAGTTCGCTTGTCAAAAAGTGATCTTTGTAATTCGCAAAATAGCTTTTTCTGCTTGAGTTGGAAAAATATAATGTGATAAAAAATATGCAACATTTGTTTTAGTTCTCATCTTATTAACTTTTTTTAATCTGCTTAATAACGAAGTTCATTTAGTGTTCTCTTCCATATATGCATTACATACAAATACAGATGAAAAGGCAGGATAGTTCGCTTGTCAAAAAGTGATCTTTGTAATGCTTCCAAAGAGCTTTTTCTGCTTGAGTTGGAGAAATCTAATGTGATAAAAAATATGCAACATTTGTTTTAGTTCTCGTCTTATTAACTTTTTTTAATCTGCTTAATAATGAAGTTCATTTAGTGTTTTCTTCTATATATGCATTACGTACAAATACAGATCAAATGGCAGGATAGTTCGCTTGTCAAAAAGTGATCTTTGTAATTCGCAAAATAGCTTTTTCTGCTTGAGTTGGAAAAATATAATGTGATACAAAAATATGCAACATTTGTTTTAGTTCTCATCTTATTAACGTTTTTTAATCTGCTTAATAATGAAATTCATATATTGTTCTCTTCTATATATGCATTGCGTACAAATACAGATGAAATGGCAGGATAGTTCGCTTGTCAAAAAGTGAATTTTGTAATTCGCAAAACTTTTTCTGCTTGAGTTGGAAAAATCTAATTGATAAAATTATATGCAACATTACTTTTAGTTCTCATCTTATCATCAACTATTATTAATCTACTTAATAATGAAGACCATTTAGTGTTCTCTTCTATATATGCTACGTACAAATACATATGAAATGGCAGGATAGTTCACTTCCAAAAAAGTGATCTTTGTAATGCGCCAAAAGAGCTTCTGCTTGAGTTGAAAAAGTTAACATGATACAAAAATATGCAACATTTGTTTTAGTTCTCATCTTATTAACGTTTTTTAATCTGCTTAATAATGAAATTCATATATTGTTCTCTTCTATATATGCATTATATACAAATCTCTTTGGATTTATGCTGGAAGGAACATAAGTTGTTGAAAAGAAGAAAGCAACATTAGTCAGTAAAGAATGAAATTAAATTGATGTTATTACCATTATTTTTAATTTATTCATTTGAATGATGAAAAACTTTTATTATTTGTAAGTGAACTTACTTAATTTCAGTGTTATAGTATTATCAAAGATACAAAACAACTTACTGAAGATCAAAAACGTCATGATAGCTTACGGATACTAAGGGAAAGTCTCCAAACTGCATTTCTGTTTTTTGAATAATATCCTATGATGGAGGTATTATCGAACTTTTCATGAGGCTTAAATATCCTTATCCTTATTATTATTATTATTATTATTATTATTATTAGAACGATTGCCGAATGGTAGGACGCTGTTCTTTTGTACCGGATTTCACGGGGTCGAATTCCGATGCTACCCCAGATATTTGGAGCCTTTCATAATCGGCTTTTAGCAGTAAGTCCCGATCTCATTACCTCTCATGTAGCAAACCAACTCACTGAAGATCAAAAACGTCAGGATAGCTTACAGATACTAAGGGAAAGTCTCCAAACTGCATTTCTGTATTTTGAATAATATCCTATGATGCAGGTATTATCGAACTTTTCATGAGGCTTAAATATCCTTATCCTTATTATTATTATTATTATTATTATTATTATTATTAGAACGATTGCCGAATGGTAGGACGCTGTTCTTTTGTACCGGATTTCACGGGGTCGAATTCCGATGCTACCCCAGATATTTGGAGCCGTTCATAATCGGCTTTTAGCTGTAAGTTCCGATCTCATTAGTCCCCATGTAGCAAAACATAGATTGTTGCTTTGCATACGCAAACCCAACTTAATTATTTTTCAGTAGAGTGAGTTGGAAGACTGTACATTAAAGAAAAAAAACTACAGTTAGTTATATATTAATTTGTATAAAATATGTACAGAGTAATATAAATTTTGAAATGAAATTTTGTTTTGTCCTCATTACGTATCACAATGAGTAAGATTAACAACTAATCACTACATAATTAATGATATTTCTATTTAAAAATTTATTGAATTATTTTTACACAAAATAATATTTTTTGTGCTCTTTTAGACACTTTCTATCTCTAAACAATGACCCCATAAATATAAATTGTATCTAGCGGACTTCACATTAAAGAAAAAACTACAGTTAGTTATATATTATATTGTATAAAATATGTAAAGAATAATATAAATATTACAATGAGATTTTGTTTTGTCCTCATTACGTATCACAATGAGTAAGATTAACAATTAATCACTACATATTAATGATATTTCTATTCAAAAATTTATTGAATTACTTTACACAAAATAATATTTTTGTGCTCTTTTAGACACTTTCTATCTCTAAACAATGACATAAATATAAATTGTATCTAGCGGACTTCACATTAAAGAAAAATCTACAGTTAGTTATATATTATTGTATAAAATATGTAAAGAATAATATAAATATTACAATGAGATTTTGTTTTGTCCTCATTACGTATCACAATGAGTAAGATTAACAACTAATCACTACATATTAATGATATTTCTATTTAAAAATTTATTGAATTATTTTACA
>CM063497.1:103281124-103286124 GCA_032207245.1 Pardosa pseudoannulata | reverse complement strand
GGTGTCAGAGAATAACACATAAAACAGTATTCTTTATACCGTAAAATAAGCAATCGCTCAGTATTTATATGAGGTAATTTCATAAGCAGGACACAACTCAACTAATACAGAATTTAGCTTTTGTTTCAGATGGAAGAATAAGATAGTGTAACATATTACCTACATTAAAATTAGAAGCAAATCAGAAGGGTATAGTTGACTAATAACGTAGTTAGTGACGTTGACTTTATATGACATTTTATTCTCCCTATCGAACAAAGCCGTTGTTCGGAGTAAAATACCACTTCTTCCTGGTCAAGCAATTGAAAAATAACCTCATTTATAACACATAAAAACGTCTGGTATTCCATGACTGCATTAATAAGTTCTCATATGGAAAGGCATTCATTTTAGCTTAATAAATAAAACTTGTCCTCTTTTTACTAGTATGACTTACACGCTGATGTTGTGTGGAGTAAGAATGCGTCTTCGTCTTCAACAATTAAGAATTTTTCCCGTTTCTTTTATCGCTTCACTATAGTACCATATTCATTGACAATGGTAGTGCTTCTATTAGGACAAATCATTACCATTTATTTGCCATTTTATTTTGCCTATCGAACAAAGCCGTTTTCTAGAGTAAAATATCATTCCTTCCTAGTGAAACAATTGAAAAGTTTCTAAATTTGTATCACCTCAATTCTAATGCATAAAGAATATCTTGTATTCGATGATTGCATTAATAAGCTCTCATATGGAAAGGCATTCACTTTACCCTAATAAAGAAAATTTATACACTTTTTACTAAAATGACTGAAATACGTCGATGTTGTATGGTGTAAGAATGAGTCTTAGTCATCAATTAAGATCTTTCCTAAGTCCTTTTATAGGAACAATATTGTATAATATTCATTGACAATGGTAGTACCTCTATTAATGAGAGACATTACGATTTATTTGCCATTTTATTATGTCTATCGAACAATGTCCTTGTGTGGAATAAAATACCACTCCTTGGTGAAACAAATGATAAATTTTAAAATTTGTGCAACCTCAATTATAATACAGAAAGAAAGTCTGGTATTTAATGACTGCATCAATAAGCTGTCACACGAAAATGCATTCACGTTACCCTAATAAAGAAAATTAATAAACTTTTTACTAGTATGACTGTAACACTACAATGTTGTATGGAGTAACAATGCGTCTTAGTCATCAACAATTAAGAATTTTCCAAATTTCTATTATCGCTACAATATAGTCTCATATTCATTGACAATGATAATACCTCTATTATGGAAAGACATTACTATTTATTTTCCGTTTTATTATATCCATCGAACAATGCCGTTGTGTGAAGTAACCTACTACTCCTTCGTAGTCAAACAATAGATAAATTTCTAAAATTGTATCACCTCAATTATAATATGCGAAAAAATCTGGCATTCAATGACTGCATTAATAAGCTCTCACAACGGAAGGCATTCACTTTACCCTAATAAAAAAAAATTATCCACTTTTTACTAGTATGACTGCAATAAGTCGATGTTGTATGGTGTAAGAATGCGTCTTAGTCATCAGTTAAGAACTTTCCAAATTTCTTTTATCGATACAATATAGTATCATATTCATTGACAATGGTAATACCTTTATCATAGAAAGACATTACCATTCATTTCCGATTTTATTATGTCTATTGAACATTGATGTTGTATGGAGTAAAATACCACTCCATCCTGGTCAAAAAATGGATAAATTTCTAAATTTTTGTAACCTCAATTATAATATATGAAAAAATCTGGCGTTCAATGACTGCATTAATAAGATCGCACATGGAAATGCATTCGATTTACCCTAATAAAGAAAATTTACTAATGTGACTTAAACACGACGATGTTGTAGGGTGTAAGAATGCTTCTTAGTCATCAGTTAAGAACTTTTCAAATTTCTTTTATCGCTACAATATAGTATCATATTCATTGATAATGGTAATTACATGTCACCATTACTTGTCATGTAAGCTTTTTGAGTCCTAGTTCGACCACGATCTATTTCGCACAATATTTTCGTATTTTACCCATTTCTCATACCCTGTCACTATCCGTTTAAGAAATGGGACGATTTCATTCCATTTGGCCAAGGCTTTGGAGACGGAAATTCAATCCAACATGTTTTTTGGTGTTGATTGGTGTAGCACCCAAACATCAAGCTTCTTTTTTAATCCAACTTTGTTCAAATGGTTTAAAACTATTTTATGGTCGATCTTTAGCTCCTGGGCGATGCTACGACTACTAACACGCCGGTAAACTTCGATTATTTCTGTGATTTTATCAACATTTTCGACGACGGGCCTGCCTATGCTAGGTGCTTCTTTAACATCAAAAATGCCTGAACGGAATCGACAAAACCAAAATTGCTCGGAATTAGCTGTTACTGTATCGGCATCATAAACAGCATTCACAATTTCAGCCGCCTGGCTTGCATTTTCATTTTATCCAAGAAAAAACTGTAAAATGTACCAAATTTTCTCTTTGTTGACTTTCAATTTTAACACCCTATAACTCACAACTGAATTAACGAATTGAAAACAGTAAAAATATTGTTTTAGTGTGAAATGTCTCCTTAACAACGAGCATAAATTTGAAATTTTTGATTGATGTTTTACGAGATATAGATCACTACAGCCATCTACCGAAAAAAAGAATGGATTTCTTTTACCCCAACCTAATATTAATTCTTATTTAATATAATTTAATCTTTTAATTTTTACATTTATAGAGTACACTGTATTTCCTATATAGTTTTCTATTATATATTACATAAGCGCTGATTATTTGAATCATACATCCGGTTTTGATTATCATGAAAAATAAATCCCGAGGTGGATCATATATCACGATTTCAACCGAGAAATCCTAAGATTCTTATCAACAACGCTTCAAATTATTTGAGAGAAGGGATGGATCTGGGACAATCAAATGGTAATTTGACATTTATTTTTGTTTAAACAGATAAATCCGCTTGATACGTGATATACACAAACATAAACTGGAACAATATTTGGTTTCAAATGTTCAGTGACCGCCTAGATTTCGGGGTTCGCATTAGAATTTCGTGGATTATGGGACAACAAATCGTGGGAAATATCGTTTGCAATTTAGCTCTCTTTATGATCGTTATATAACCATTAGATGTCCCATGCAATTGGGTTGTTATTTACAAATTGCTTTTGTCTTCTTTTGTTTTGATTGTTATCAATGCCGTGATTTTATTTCTTTACAAGTATATAGCCCGTCATATGACGGGATCAGTAGCAGTTGTAATTTTCCAGAATTTTAAAGGAACAATATTTGGTTTCAAATGTTCAGTGACCGCCTAGATTTCGGGGTTCGCATTAGAATTTCGTGGTTATTATGGACACATACTACAAATCGTGGGAAATATCGTTTGCAAGTCTTAGCTCTCTTATGATCGTTATATACCATTAGATGTCCCCATGCAATCGGGTTTCATTTAGAAATTGCTTTTGTCTTCTTTTGTTTTGATTGTTATCAATGCCGTGATTTTATTTCTCTACTAGCATATAGCCCGTTATATGACGGGATCAGTAACATTTTTCCTTTTCCAGAATTTTAAAGGAACAATATTTGGTTTCAAATGTTCAGTGACCGCCTAGATTTCAGGGTTCGCATTAGAATTTTGTGGTTATTATGGACACATACAAATCGTGTGAAATATCGCTTGCAAGTCTCAGCTCTATTATGATCGTTATACACCATTAAATATCCCCATGCAATTGGGTTGTTATTTACAAATTGCTTTTGTCTTCTTTTGTTCTGATTGTTATCAATGGCGTGGTTTTATTTCTTTACTAGCATATAGCCCGTCATATGACGGGATCAGTAACAGTTTTAATTTTCCAGAATTTTAAAGGAACAATATTTGGTTTCAAATGTTCAGTGACCACCTAGATTTCGGGGTTCGCATTAGAATTTCGTGGTTATTATGGACACATACGAATCGTGGGAAATATCGTTTGCAAGTCTCAGCTCTCTTATGATCGTTATATACCATTAGATGTCCCCATGCAATCGGGTTTCATTTAGAAATTGCTTTTGTCTTCTTTTGTTCTGATTGTTATCAATGGTGTGATTTTATTTCTTTACTAGCATATAGCCCGTTATATGACGGGATCAGTAACATTTTGAATTTTCCAGAATTTTAAAGGAACAATATTTGGTTTCAAATGTTCAGTGACCACCTAGATTTCGGGGTTCGCATTAGAATTTCGTGGTTATTATGGAGACATACAAATCGTGGGAAATATCGTTTGCAAGTCTCAGCTCTCTTATGATCGTTATATACTATTAGATGTCCCCAAGAAATCGGGTTATCGTTTAGAAATTGCTTTTGTCTTCTTTTGTTCTGATTGTTATCAATGGCGTGATTTCAGTTCTTTACTATCATATAGCCCGTCATATAACGGGATCAGTAACATTTTGAATTTTCCAGAATTTTAAAGGAACAATATTTGGTTTCAAATGTTCAGTGACCACCTAGATTTCGAGGTTCGCATTAGAATTTTGTGATTTTTATGGACACATACTACAAATCGTGTAAAATATCGCTTGCGAGTCTCAGCTCTCTTATGATCGTTATATACCATTAGATGTCCCCACGCAATCGGGTTATCATTAAGAAATTTCTTTTGTCTTCTTTTGTTCTGATTGTTATCAATGGCTTGATTTTATTTCTTTACTAGCATAAAGCCCATCATATGACGGGATCAATAAAAATTTCAATTTTCTAGAATTGTAAAGTACCCTATGAGGCAGATAAAAATATGTTTTGTATTTTGGCTGAGAATTATCTAGCACGCTAAATAATTTGTTTATCTTCATACTCCTCTATATTCTCCCGATACAGTGAATGCAGTGTAGAATCACATTGAATTTATTTAGAAAGATAATTCAAAGTTTTCTTAGCTACATCAAAATTATCGATAAATCCCCCCCCCTTTT
>CM063497.1:103243624-103273624 GCA_032207245.1 Pardosa pseudoannulata | reverse complement strand
TAATTATTTTGAATTTTAGTACTGAATATAAGTAATTTTATGTTAAACGTTATACTTTTTCTTCAATCCATTGTTTATAAACTTACGCAATTGATAAATTGCGATCCTACTTGACGAATACTACATAGCAGTGGAAGGATGTTTCCTTGGTGGTAAGAATAAAAGAATAAGTGAATTTAACAATCTTATGAGTAACGTGGGGGATTTACAGCACAAATTAAGTATTATCCGTTGAGTTTTCTATTTAATTTCGTTACGGAATGCTATAATTTTAAGCTAAAAAATGATACTTCTTCTACACTTAACACATTGTATGCGGGACACGTACTAGTATGTTTTCTGACGATTGATACTTGAACGCGGGTCACGTACTACTACGGGTTAGTGTAACAACGTAGTTTGTTTGTGGGTACAAGAATGATGGTATATACAGGCAAATGAAGTCGAATGTTCTTGTACACTACATAGATTCTGGAAAAATTTAGACAAATAAAAACTATTTTTTACATCAATCGATGCGGAACCACAGAACGGAAAAAAATTAAAGCTATATACTACTATTCTATTTGATTTTTCATATTTACGATACTATTATAAATTTATCTACTAAAAAAATTTTTTTTGTTTACAAAAAATCTTATGGTTGTTATTTATATATTTCTATTTATATATATTTGTTTATATATTTTAATATGAAATACGAAAAGTCGGTTAAAAATTAAATAATTTTTGATATATTGAGATTTAACTGAATAACTATATTTAAGCTTAAAACGCCCGCTCCTGGTAAAATTACGTTGCGAAATGTACCCGTACACATTATGTTTACTGTTATAAGAATTCTGTAACACAAGAATTGCGATCCTGTTCGAATCTTAAGGATAAATGAAGTAATCGGGTTAAAAAATTTTACTATAAGAATAAATGAGTAGATCAGTTTAAACAAGTTTACTGAAGAACTGTGAAACTAATGGTTTTGTTTACTTTTTGCTTATACGTCGAACATTGTTTCGAATTTTGCTACTGAAGAAAAGTAAATTTACGCTAAAAATTAATTCTTCTTGTTTCATTTCAATATTCCAAGACTTATTGAATAGATAAATGGTTATCCAGTAATTACAAATCATTGAGAAGATGTTCTTTTCCTTGAGTCAGAATAAGAAAATGTTAGTAATAAGAATAATGAGTAGTTGAGTTTAAACTTTTTTACTGAAGAACTGTGAAACCTATAGTCTTGTTTACTTTCTGCTTATACGTTGAACATTGTTTTGAATTTTGCTACTGAAGAAAAGTAATATTACGCTAAAAATTAATTCTTCTTTCACTTTAATATTCCAATGCTTATTAAACAGATAAATCTTTATCCCTTTAGACCCTCATTACAAATGATTGAGAAGAGGTTCTTTTAACGCTTAGGATAAATGAATGAGTCAGAATAAAAAAAATTTAGTAGTAAGAATATTCAGTAGATGAGTTTAAAATATTTTACTGGAGAACTGTGAAACCTATAGTTTTATTTACTTATTGCTTACACGTTGAACATTGTTTTGAATTTTTCTACTGAAGAAAAGTAAATTTACGCTAAAAATTAATTCTTCTTGTTTCATTTCAATATTCCAAGACTTATTGAATAGATAAATGGTTATCCAGTAGTTACAAATCATTGAGAAGAGGTTCTCTTTATTGAGTCAGAATAAAAAAAAATTTAGTAGTAAGAATTATGAATAGATGAGTTTAAACTTTTTTACTAAAGAACTGTGAAACCTATAGTCTTTTTACTTTCTGCTTATACGTTGAACATTGTTTTGAATTTTGCTACTGAAGAAAAGTAATATTACTCTAAAAATTAATTCTTTTTTCACTTTAATATTCCAATACTTATTAAATAGATAAATGTCTATGTCGTTAGACACTTATTACAAATGATTGATTGAGAAGAAGTTCTCTTACCGGTTAGGATAAATGAATGAATGAGTCAGAATAAAAAAAATAGTAGTAAGAATAGAGTAGATGAGTTTAAACTAATTTACTGGAGAACTGTGAAACTTATAGTTTTGTTTACTTTTTGCTTACACGTTGAACATTGTTTTGAATTTTGCTACTGAAGAAAAGTAACTTTACGCTAAAAATTAATTCTTCTTGTTTCATTTTAATATATCAAGACTAAATGAATAGATAGATGGTTATCCCGTTAGATCCTAATTATAAATAATTGAGAAGAGGTTCTCTTACGGGCTAGGATAAATGAATGAATGAGTCGGAATTAAAAAAAAATTAGTAGTAAGAATAATGAGTAGATGAGTTGAAACTATTTTACTGGAGAACTGTGAAACCTATAGTTTTGTTTAATTTTTGCTTATACGTTAAAATTGTTTTGAATTTTGCTACTAAAAGAAGTAACTTTAAGCTAAAAATTAATTCTTCTTCTATCACTTTAATATTGCAAGACTAAATGAATAGATAAATAGTTGTTCCATTAGACCCTAATTATAAATGATTGAGAAGAGGTTCTCTTACCGATTAGGATAAATGAATGAGTCAGAATTAAAAAAAATAGTAGTAAGAATAATGAGTAGATGAGTTTAAACTATTTTACTGGAGGACTGTGAAACCTACTGTTTTATTTCCTTTTTGCTTACACGTTGAACATTGTTTTGAATTTTGCTACTGAAGAAAAGTAACTTTACTCTAAAAATTAATTCTTTTTGTTTCATTTTAATATTCCAAGACTAAATGAATAGATAGATGGTTATCCCGTTAGATCCTAATTACAAATAATTGAGAAGAGGTTCTCTTACCGGTTAGGATAAATGAATGAGTCAGAATAAAAAAAAATAGTAGTAAGAATAATGAGTAGATGAGTTTAAACTATTTTACTATAGAACTGTGAAACATATGGTTTTGTTTACTTTTGCTTATACGTTAAAATTGTTTTGAATTTTGCTACTAAAAAAAGGTAACTTTACGCTAAAAATTAATTCTTCTTCTATCACTTTAATATTCCAAGACTAAATGAATAGATAGATGGTTATCCCGTTAGATTCTAATTACAAATAATTGAGAAGAGGTTCTCTTACCGGTTAGGATAAATGAATGAGTCAGAATAAAAAAAAAATAGCAGTAAGAATAATGAGTAGATGAGTTTAAACTATTTTACTGGAGAACTGTGTTTTTTATGTTAATCTTAATATGTTTTTAAGAAGTGTTTTTTTAATTAAGTGATGATATTCAAGAATAAATTCAGTTACCATCGCCTGTGGATTGATCATTATTTATTTTGCATGGTTATTTTTATCAATGAGTTGGGATGGCTCATAAGGAACCGGGAATTATGTCAAGTAGCTTCCTCGTTATAAAATGTTTACACTAAACACGTCGCTGTTCCCCAGGCCGAGCACAGTTTGCGAATCCTTGTGATAGGGTGATTAAGGAAGCGACTACAGCAGAAACGGTACGGAGCAAACGCACTTGTTTCTGTCTCTTGCCAAGATTGCTTTTTCTTCCTTCATCACCATGACTTTGACCTTGATCTGATTGGAGGTGAACAGTCCGATCGTTTGTGACACGGAACCAACCGCGGGAGAAATGAAAAACGGTACGGAAAAACCAGTCTACGCACACACTCACCGGCATGTCCGCGTTTTCACTGTCGGACACACTTTTACAAAACCTTCTTTTTCCATTATTTTTTTGCTTTTGCTTGAACAGCTCTACTCAGAGATGTGTGCAAAGGAAGGAGGGTTATGTAGATCGATGATAGACTACATTATGTAGACCACCCTGGGATTCTAGGCGACTAGGCGATCTCAGTCTCAGGCGCACTTGTAATAGATAGTAAAACCTCGCTGTAATAATATCCGCCTGATTCAACGATAAACACTCTAACGATAATAATTTACAGCCCCGGAGAGTTTTGCATAAAATGTAGTCTTATTATTCTCCCCATGTAACAAAATTACTTACAGTCGCTGCAAAACGATTGTTTTATTTGGACTGATTGTTTTTTCTATCCACCTGTAACGATTTTTAAGATTTCAGATTCCAAGAAAAGAAACCGTGGAGGACTCTATTAAATTCTGCATAAAATATAGTCTTAATATTCTCCCCATGTAACGAAATTGCTTACAGTCGCTGTAAAAAGATTGTTTTATTTGGACTGATTGTTTTTTTCTATCCCCTGTAACGATTTTTAAGATTTCAGATTCCAGGAAAAGAAACCGTGGAGGACTCTTTTAAATTCTGCATAAAATATAGTCTTAATATTCTCCCCATGTAACGAAATTGCTTACAGTCGCTGTAAAACGATTGTTTTACTTGGACTGATTGTTGTTTTCTTCTATCTCTCTGTAACGATTTTTAAGATTTCAGATTCCAGGAAAAGAAACCGTGGAGGACTCTATTAATTTCTGCATAAAATATAGTCTTAATATTCTCCCCATGTAACAAAATTACTTACAGTCGCTGCAAAACGATTGTTTTATTTGGACTGATTGTTTTTTCTATCCACCTGTAACGATTTTTAAGATTTCAGATTCCAAGAAAAGAAACCGTGGAGGACTCTATTAAATTCTGCATAAAATATAGCCTTAATATTCTCCCCATGTAACGAAATTGCTTACAGTCGCTGTAAAAAGATTGTTTTATTTGGACTGATTTTTTTTCTATCTCCCTGTAACGATTTTTAAGATTTCAGATTCCAGGAAAAGAAACCGTGGAGGACTCTATTAAATTCTGCATAAAATATAGTCTTAATATTCTCCCCATGTAACGAAATTGCTTACAGTCGCTGTAAAAAGATTGTTTTATTTGGACTGATTTTTTTTCTATCTCCCTGTAACGATTTTTAAGATTTCAGATTCCAGGAAAAGAAACCGTGGAGGACTCTATTAAATTCTGCATAAAATATAGTCTTAATATTCTCCCCATGTAACGAAATTGCTTACAGTCGCTGTAAAAAGATTGTTTTATTTGGACTGATTGTTTTTTTTTCTATCTCCCTGTAACGATTTTTAAGATTTCAGATTCCAGGAAAAGAAACCGTGGAGGACTCTATTAAATTCTGCATAAAATATAATCTTAATATTCTCCCCATGTAACGAAATTGCTTACAGTCGCTGTAAAAAGATTGTTTTACTTGGACTGATTGTTTTTACTATCTATCTGTAACGATTTTTAAGATTTCAGATTTCAGGAAAAGAAGCCATAGAAGGCTCCCCTAAATTCTGCATAAAATATAGTCTTAATATTCTCCCCATGTAACGAAATTACTTATAATCGCTGTAAAACGATTGTTTTACTTGGACTGATTGTTGTTTTTTTCTATCTCCCTGTAACGATTTTTAAGATTTCAGATTCCAGGAAAAGAAACCGTGGAGGACTCTTTTAAATTCTGCATAAAATATAGTCTTAATATTCTTCCCATGTAACGAAATTGCTTACAGTCGCTGTAAAATGATTGTTTTATATGGACTGATTGTTTTTTTTTTCTATCTCCGTATAACGATATTTAAGATTTCAGATTCCAAGAAAAGAAACCATGGAGGACTCTATTAAATTCTGCATAAAATAGAGTCTTAATATTCTCCCGATGTAACGAAATTGCTTACAGTCGCTGTAAAACGATTGTTTTACTTGGACTGATTGTTTTTTTCTATCTCCCTGTAATGATTTTTAAGATTTCAGAATCCAGGAAAAGAAGCCATGGAAGACTCCCCTAAATTCTTAAAGATTCAGGATAGAAAGAAACACTTTTTTTATATATTGCATTTCTGTATTACTTATAAACCTACATTTCTATAAAATATAATATCCGTTTTTATAGGACTGTATATAAAATAAATTTAAAAATTAAAAACTAAAAGATTAAATGATATTAATTAAGAATTAATATTAGTAATCTTGATGTACCTTGCTACTATCAATAAAAACTAAATTATATATTAATTAAAAAGGAAATAAATATTAAAAGATAGAGAATTCGAACAAATAGGAATATAAATTGGTATACATGAAGCGGTGGGGGGAATTGCGATCCCCACAATGCGGTTAAATGTCCATGTTAATCAGCTGAAAACATCCCGGTCACCATAAGTACACCAATAAAAACAGACTAACTCTCTAAAAACAATACACACTAAAATAAAACTATAAACTACTGTAAAATTAAAATCAGTAACAAATAACCTATGTATACATTAAAAAACTACCACAAGAGCATTCAATATCCTTATAAAATCCACTAAAAATCCTATACAATACATACATATACTTATGCCTAACCCGCAAAGCGTAGAACATCTATACTTGTTTTAACACTTGGCATGCGAGTATACTTCAGAGAAAACTTACGCGTGCAGCGGACGTTTTTTCGTGAATCGAGCGAAAGTTTAGTTATTCAGAAAAATCGCAGTAAATCGAAAACTACTTTGTTTTTATGAACAGAATTTTTTTTATTTTACATTCTAATATATACTGTATGATTCTTTAACAAAAAAAACACAATAGTTTTACGAAATCACAAAAATAAACGATTTTTAAAATTAAAGTCCGATAATCTGTCAGCGCATATTTCTTCATCACTATCTTTGTCACAACGGCTCATTTTATCAATTTTGTATTCAACAATAAAAATCCAAGCTTCAAATTGACAAAACACGACTTGTACGTTCTGGAGCTAGGAATTCGATTGAAGACGAAATAACGCAACAAAATACCGAGTAACTCGACAATTATAACTTGTGGGAAGAAAAAATGCAAAGTGTTGCATATCAACGCAAACAACACGCCTATAATGTCAAACATACATATAATTATACGTATGTAGTAGATTTGTGGTGGTTAGTGGATATCCACCACAAACCTACTAAATACGTATTTTTACGTGACCCGAGCTCCAGTGACAGACTGCAAAAAAAACGTAAAAATACGTTGCCCGCATGCAAAGTGTTAAGATACGACTGCAAAATGCGAAGAATAAAAGGTAGTGGATAACCAGCAATTAAAATATGGTTAACATATTCCTTAATTAGATTACCCCTAAGCGAAGTAACTAGTCTGTTTTTATTGCTGTACTTATGGTAACTGGGAGAGTTTCAGCTGATTAAAATGGCCATTTAACCGAAGTATGAGCTTCGCAATTCCCTCCTAGTGCTTCAAGTATACTAATTCTTTTTCCAATTCGTTCCATATCTCTATATTTTTATAATTATTTTCTTTTTTATTTATTATAAAGTAAATTTTAATATTCCTGGAAAATCGATTTGTCGGTAGTAATAAATTACAAGTGTAAGAACAAATTTTTTATCAAATTCATTCATTTTTAGAGAGAATAGTGACATTCTATTTGGACATCAATGAGTTTTGGGGAGTAGTTGGAGACTGACATTTCAATACATTTGTCCAAATATTCATCAATGTGTCTATAATTTTTTTAATATAAATTTCATTCTAGTAAAAGATATCATACAGATATATAGACCTGAACATTACATTCCCTTTTAGACGATTATGATCAATATTAGATACTTTTTCTTTAGAAACAAAAGGCCAAATACTTCCATAATTCTAAGATGGTGATTTTAACCATTAGAATATGAAAGGTTTTTATTACAAAGACACAGATGGAAAAATCCAAGCAGCGCAATATCTCTCCGTTTAAGTTCCGATATAGCCCGTGATGTATTATATACGTTGTATTTACAGAATGTTTAAAAAATAAGCGGTTTTTTTTTTTTTTTTTTTTTTTGAAAAATCAATAAAAACGAAACGGACAGTGATCGAAATTCACAGTTTATTAAAATATGCTTGGGAAAATAATAAATTTTCAAGCAAATAAACTTTAAAACTAGTTAAAAAATTCCACAACAGATGGCGCTGCAGTCTAAAAAAATCTAAACTATGATATTTGTCTAGGGAGATCTTAAAAGTCCAGGTGTAACCGCCCCTATCCAGAAACAATTGAATAACTGGAACAGTACATCTGTTCTTCATGTAGAGCCATCCCCCCTGAAATGTTTACTCTGGTTTTTGATGATTTCTATATTATTTCTGCGCATAGTAGATATCTGGAAAATATCGTAGTTTAGATTTTTTCAGACTGCAGCGTCATCTGTTGTGGAACATTGTAACTAATTTTGAAAGTTTGTATACCTAAGAATTTAATATTGTCCCAAGCATATTGCAATAAACTGTGTATTTCTACCACTGTCCGTTTAGTTTTGACTAATTTTTCAAATATACCGGTCATTTTTGAAACACCCTGTACGTATAATTGTACATGATACGTATTTACATGTAGAGGAAACTATGATAAAGGTGGTAAAAAATCCAGATGCCTCGTATTGTGCTTCATAAGATAAAGCACGTCAATCTACTAAGTCTCTACTGATATTTTTTCAAGACTTTAATCCACAACTTCTAATCGTTTCTGAGGATTAGACACTATTCAAACTTTCTTAATTCTTTAACAGGGAATTTACAAAAATTGTAACGCATTTGCAATATATATAATACGTTGTATGCTGTGTAGGTTATATCATGAAAACAAAGCAACTTGATCGCACTTGTCATTACATTTTATTTTATTTCCTGTACACTTTTAACTTATGGTAACCACAGGATAGGAAATATATTACTTGAATTACTTGTATACAAGAAAGTAGTAGTGCTGTGCTGATTGTTAAAATGCGCTTAGTGTTTTCGACACGAAATCAGTGAAGCAGGAAAGAGGTGTGTGTGAGCGGTTAAAGATAATTAATCAATGTAGCTTAATCATACTGGCTATTACACAGCGATCTACTGAAAATTACACCATGAGTTACTAGTAGCTCGCGATCGATGGTTTAGAAATTTCTGTTCTAGATACATAGCAACATACTTGCATTTGACATTTGTGTAAAGCTAGATTTGCTTAGTTATAGAATAGGAATTCAATACAAATTTTCATATTATATAGCAGAAAAATATCAAATTATATACAAATTATCAAATTATACACAAGAAAAAAGGAGTGCTACCAGTATCGTTCAAATGCACTTGGTGTTTTCAACATGAAATCGGTGGAGCGGAAAAGAAGTTCATGGAAGCGGTTAAAGATTAATCATCAATGCAGCTTAATCATACTGGCTATTACACTGCGATCTACTGAAAATTACACCATGAATTACTAGTAGCTCGCGATCGATGGTTTAGAAATTTCTGTTCTAGATACATAGCAACATACTTGCTTTTGACACTTGTGTAAAACTAGATTTGCTTAATTATATAATAAGGATGCAAATAAGATGAAATAAGGTGTCTTTGAGAGAAAAGCTCTTCATTTCAAGTATAAACTTTGGAATCAGAAAAAAAATTTTAATATGACTGATTTTTTTAAAGATCATAATAAAAAAATGCAAGTAAATAAATGTATAAAAGTAAATTAATAAAAATAGCTTCGAACGTAAAGTACAAGGCACAGAAAGTATAATGGAAAACATGTTTATTTTTAAATAGGAAACTATAACGTAATGATGTCTACATAAACAAAATTTAATTTGTGAGAAGCCCGGGTGAAATAAAACAGACATCGCAAGATTGTGAAATAAAACGAAAGAAAGCAGTGAAGAATTTAACGGCCGAAGAGTGGGGTAAATTCTTCACTGCACATAATGGCAAGCTTGTTTATTTTCTAAACGGAAACTATAACGTAATAATGTCTACATAAACCAAATTAAATTCGGGAGGAGCCTGGGTGAAGCAAAACAGACATCGCAAGATTGTGAAAGGAAACGAAATAAAAAGTGAAGAATTTAATGGCCAAAGTTTGGGGTAAATTCTTCACTGTACATAATGGCAAGTTTGTTTATTTTCTAAACGGAAACTATAACATAATAATGTCTCTATAAGCTAAATTAAATTCGTGAGGAGTCTGGGTGGAACAAAACAGTCATCGCAAGATTGTGAAAGGAAACGAAATAAAGAGTGAAGAATTTAATGGCCAAAGTTTGGGGTAAATTCTTCATTGCACATAATGACAAGTTTGTTTATTTTCTAACGGAAGCTATAACATAATAATGTCTACATAAACCAAACTAAATTCCTGAGGAGCATGGGTGATACAAAACAGACATCGCAAGGTTGTGAAATAAAACGAAAAAAGCAGAATTTAACGGCCGGAGTGTAGCGTAATATCTGGATAACTCTCTGCAGTTACCCTTAAACGTCTGCAGTGTTCACACAGATTATAATCTGGAAAATTAAGGGCCGGTCTAGAAGTCGTTTAAAGGCTAACCACTATTAATCTCTTTTTAAACGGAGAATTCCGTCCCACCATTGGTTGGCGTCATGGGTTAAACGCGGTTAGCATTGGTGAGCCTGGCCCTAAAAATCTTATTGGTGTTACTAATGTTATTGTAGAAGTGGGAAGCAATATTGATAATTCTCTCTCTAATGAATTCCATACTAAAGTCCTTATGAAGAAATATAACAATACAGTACTTATCAGTATTCCTAATAACAATTATGTATTCCCTGAACACAGAGTACACAAAATCTCGGGATTTTCCCCCGTTTTTGTAGTCATTTATATTGTTCACGAAGTAAGCTTACAATCTAAATAAATATCTAAATACTTAATGTCTCTCTCGAAGTCAGTCAATTGACCACATATCTACATTAGTGGTGATGGATCATATTGGATAGTCATTATTTAACACTCGGTTAACACTTTAACCGAGATTAACTCGTGATTGCGGAATACGACCGTATTAACTAGTACTAGTTCGAGTTAAGAGATTGCAGATAATCTAAAATAAAAAAATTTTTTTTTCGGATTATCTGCAATCTCCTAATTTGACTGTGACTGGAGAAATTCATACTACAGCTGCATAAAATAGGATAGGTCTAAATGCCGTTTTGTAGAGAAGTAACGCATTATCATTACTTAGTTTTTTCTTATTAAAGAAAAGTAAGAGATGTCTAGCATTATAAATTTTTGTAGGTACTTATATTGTTTACCAAGTAAGCTTCTAATTAAAAAAATACTTAGGCACTTGATGTCTCTCTCGAAGTGAACCAGTTGACTACATATCAACATTTGTGACGGTGGGATCATATTGGATAGTCATTATTTCACACTTGGTTAACACTTTAACCGAGATTAACTCGTGATTGGTGAATACGGTCGTATTCTCTAGCACTAGTTCGAGTTAAGAGATTGCAGATAATCTAAAATAAAACATGTTTTTTTTTCGGATTATCTGCAATATCCTAATTTGACTGTGACTGGGGAAACTCATACCACAGCTGCATAAAATACGATAGGTCTAAATACCATTTTGTAGAGAAGTAATGCATTATCATTACTTAGTTTTTTCTTATTAAGGAAAAGTAAGAGATGTCTAGCATTATAAATTTTTGTAGGTACTTATATTGTTTGCCAAGTAAGCTTGTAATTTACAAAAATACCTAGGCACTTGATGTCTCTCTCGAAGTGAACCAGTTGACTACATATCAACATTAGTGGCGGTGGGATCATATTGGATAGTCATTATTTAACACTCGAGTTACACGTGAACCAAGATTAACTCGTGATTGGTGAATACGGCTGTATTCACGAGCACCAGTTCGAGTTAAGAGATTGCAGATAATCCAAAATAAAACATTGGGGTTTTTTTATTATCTGCAATCTCTTAATTTGACTGTGGCTACAGCACTCATATCACAGCTGCCTTAAATAGAATAGATCTAAATGCCGTTTTATAGAGAAGTAACGTATAATCATTGATTAGGTTTTTTTAAGGAAAAGTAAACAATGTCTAGCATTGTAAATTTTTGTTGGTACTTATATTGTTGACCAAGTAAGCTTACAATTTAAGTAAATACCTAAGTATTTAACATCTCACTCGAAGTGAACCAGTTGACCACATATCTACACTAGTGGCGGTGGGATCATGTTGGATAGTCATTATCTAACATTTGAGTAACACTTCATCCAGGAGATAGAGCTGGTGAATAAAACCTAGCTGGTGAATAAGACCGGTTTGTTTGAATTAGCCAATGAATAATCCCTGTTTTATTTTGGATTATCTGCAATCTCTTAATTTGACTGTGACCACAGAATCTCATACTACAACTTCATAAAATAGGTCTGAATATCGTTTTATAGAGAAATCATTATTATTGCTTAGTATTTTTATTAAGGAAAAGTAAGCGATATCTAGCATTATAATTTTTTTAGGCATTTATATTGTTTACCAAGTAAGCTTAAAAATTAATTAAATACCTCAGTCTTTTAACGTCTGTCTCGAAGTGAACTAGTCGACCACATACAAACATTATTGGCTGTAAGATCCTATTAGATAATCACCATGTCATAATTTGTGTCTTAAAGAAGAAAAATGATTTACTTTCTTTAGTAGCTGCTAAGTATATCATTTATATTTATGAAAACTTAAAAAGTTTATGTAAAAACAACAGTTTGTATGTACATTCTTAAACACTGAGTTGGGTCACACATTACTAAAATTAAGCCCTAAACATAAGAAAAAATTATCTTCCCTCTCCAGTCATTTACTGTAGAAATGAACAGAACGAAAGCCCGCATTCATGTTATTTTCTTCTTAAAACAATCAAAGTGCAGATGAGTTTTTCAGCACTTGGCATAATTCGGAACAGCAACTAAGCATGGAAATTAAAACCTGATAATCACAACTTCACAATAAATCATTATCGCCTGCAGTCCACTTCAAGTCACACTAACTATACTACCATATTGCAGTCGAGATATGTTTCGGCAACATTTGCGTCATAACGAAGTCAGAAGTCGTTATTATGACTCGGCTGAGAGGGGAATTTATGGTACTAGATTCCTATTTCTGGTGACTTCTGAAGTCATTATGACATGGAAATCCCCAGTGATATATCTCGACTGCAATATGGTATTACCCTAAATGAAATCAAAATGCCGGGGTGGAATAAATGAATCAAAATGAAGAGGGATCATCTCCTTTTTCGTTCTTTTACTCCAAAATTTTATTATCTCTGTCTCGAAAACAATACTCTTATTGGAATCGTCAATTTCAACAACAAGAACTCCCGGATATCGAGAAAAGTTTCATGCTTCCCTGGCCAGTCAAGGGACTTCAAAACGAAGAAAAGGATTAAGTAGTCAACCGTTAACGAAAGAGTGTCTAGAAAAGTGAAAACAGGGTTCAGCGGTCTGGATAATAATTTCGCCGCTTGAGTAACAATAAGAAAATAATTTTCTTTTGCTAATTACTGTACTGATTTCATTACCTCCTAATTAAATTTAAATAAACTTATTGACTGAAATTTTACGTGAGTTTTAGCGCCCAAACTTAAGATCTGCAATAATTGTTGGAAAGAATAGGTCAATCGCGAGATGTTAAACTTTCTTATCGATTTCTCAAGTTATCACTAGGTAAAACCATTTTGAGTTCAAAGAAATACTTTCATTTTAACATAATTTTCGTATAAATTATTGGGTTAACGAATTTGAGTACATGTCTACCTTCGGCGAATACAATAATTTAAGTACTAATTTCTTATTAAATTCATGAAATTTAGCGTGTGTTTCAGGCACTGAAACTTTTAAAGAGTATCAAATGTTTGCAAGGAATTTAATAGCCAGGAAAGTTCTTTTGCCTGTTTTTTGTGATCTATAATAATAATTTTGCGGCATAATTTTAACTGGTGAAGAAAAAAAACTGTAATGTTCTAAAGAACACCTGAACTACTCATGTCTATGAATATGCCTATTTTACCTAAAAAATCAACAAGCCAAATAATAAAAGAAAAATTTATATAACTAAAATATTCTTGTTATATAATTCATTTTAAGGCACATTTTATACACTATCCAATGTATTAAGTATTTCGAGAGATTTTAACTATTTTAGCATCGCATTGAAAGAAAATTATGTAAAATATATGATCGACAAGTTTCATAGAGAAATAAAAAGCTATCCATCCCTCATGTCCCCAATTTCAGACATATTTACCTGCTTAAATGCTTCTCCGGGGTTACATCAATCCCTATGCAAAATTCCACGACCTATTACCTTCGGTTTGGAAGACTACTGCCTAATATTTCGATAATTAAAAGGACCTGGACTTACTGCTTAGAGCCGATTCGTAATATGAAGATCAGTCCATTCGTTTCGGTTTGGTTTCGTCTGGAGGTCTACTGTCTAATTTTTGATGGCTAAAATGAACGAGACTTACTGTCTAAAGCCGATTCGGAACATGGAGATCGATTCATTCATTCATTTGGGCTTGGTTTGGTTTGGTTTGGATGTCTACTGTCTAATTTTTCGATAGCTAAAATAACCGGTACGTACTGCTTAAAGCCGATTTTGGAATATGAAGATTGGTCCATTTTCTTTGGTTTAAATTGGAGGTCTACTGTCTAATTTTTTGATGGTCAAAATGACTGGGATGTACTGCTTAAATCCGAATCGGAATATGAAGATCAGTCCATTCGTTTTGGTATGATAGGGAGGTCTACTGTCTAATTTTTCGATGCCTAAAATGATCGGGACTTGTTGCTTAAAGCCGATTCGGAATATGAAGATCAGTCCATTTGCTTTGATTTGGATTGGTTTGGAGGTCTACAGTCTAATTTTTCGATAGTTAAAATGACGGGACTTACTGTTTAAATCCAGTTCGGAATATATATTAAACGTGATTCTTCGGGCTAAAAAAACAACTAAGATACAAAATTGTCAGCCGAAAAACGAAATAAAAAATGTACAGGACAAAAATTTTTCCTGTGCTGATGTATGCTAGAGAGAATTGGACATTAAATTTACATATCCAGTGAGCCTTGTTGACTTTCGAGAGAAAAGTGTTAAGAACTATCTTTGGGACTATACAGGAACGAGGTTGTTGGAGAACCAGTTATAATTTCGAACTATATAGGCTCTACAAACAGCCTCAAATTACTCCAATCATCCAAAGCAACAGACTAGGATGGCTCGACCACACCTGGAGAAATTCCGAGAACAACCCTATCAGAGATTTACTTTTAAGAACCCCAAGGGATCTCATATGAGAGGAAAACCACCCACAAGGTGGCTCAATGACGTTGAAAATGACCTCAACATTTTAGGATTTAAAGACTGGCAGAGAATTACACTGGTCCGTGTGAATTGGAGGAAGCTATGATCTGCAATAGGTTGTCAGGCTATTAAAGAAAGAAAAAAATGACCGGGACTTACTGTCTAATGCCGATTTGTATTATGAAGTCCATTCGCTTTGGTTTGGTTTGGAAGTCTACTGTCTAATTTTTCGATTACCGGAACTTACTGCTTAAAGTTAAAATATATCACACATACATACACACACATATACATACACAGTATTTGATACCTACAGAATAACACCAAGCAATCTGTAAAAAAATAATCAATAAACCTATTCAAATAAAACAGCTAGCATTTTATTTCAGATCACTACTGTGATCATGGTTTCATAGCAAGAACTATTATAAATCATTAAAATCGTTTTAGGTTGCAACGTGCGACTTAATGTGTCATCACAGATGTGGCGGTTAGCGATCCGTTAAATAATTTTTAAGAAAGTGCAAGAAGCATGGCGAGAGTCAGCTTGACGTCACCGATGACTTCAGAGTGTCAGGTGACAGAGTTTGAAAGGGATCTCTGGGTGGCACCCTTCATTTGAACTCATCAAAACATTTCTCTGGAAATGTTTTCCAGGTATTTCAAGCCTGAGTGTACGTTCATGCATTGAGAAGGATATATTACGTTGATGTATCGATACCTTTTATTTTTGAGAGGAATGTGAAAGAGAATAGAGTATATATATATATATATATATATATATATATATAATATATATAAATATATATATATATATATATATATATATATATATATATATATATATATATATATATATATATATATACATGTATATATATACATGTATATATATATATGTATATATATATATATATATATATATATATACATAAATATATATATACATATATACATATATATATACATATATACATATATACATATACATATATACATATATACATATATATATACATATATATATATATATATATATATATATATATATATATATATATATATATATATATATATATATATATATATATATATATATATATATATACATATATATATATATATATATATATATATATATATATATATATATATATATATATATATATATACATATATATATACATGTATCCATATATACATGTATATATATATATTATATAAGTATATACATATATATATAATATATATATACATATATACATATATACATATACATATATATATATACATATATATATATATACATATAATATATATATATAATATATATATATATACATATACACACATATATATATACACATATATATATATACATATACATACATATATATATACATATATATATACATATACATATATATATATACATATATATATATACATATATATACATATATATATATATATATACACATTTACACACACACACACATATATATATATATATATATATATATATATATAATATATATATATATATATATATATATACATATACATATATATATATATATATATATATATATATATATATATATATATATATATATATATATATATATATATATATATATATATATATATATGTATATGTTCATTTCATCTGTACTTTTTCACTTCTTAACTTCAGAATTGAAATAAATTTTATACGCTTTCTAATACCTCCTGAAATTGGTTTTAATGGTATAAACAAAGTAAAATAAAATCAGTTAGACACTCAAGTAAGCAGGGATAACAAATGAAGATATCAATAACTTGATGAAAACGGATATGGTAAGCACAAAAAAAGTTCACCCTTTTACAATTGCTTAAAAAAGAATAACGCGCCTTAAATTGACGACTCTTAAATCACTTAAATCTACCAAATCTGTATAAAGTAAAATAAAATTAGTAACACACTCAAATAAGCATAGATAACAAATGGAGTTTTCAGTAACTTCTATTACAATTGCTTAAAAAAGAATGACGCCCCTTAAATTAACGACTCTTAAATCACTTAAATTTACCAAATTTGTATATTTTTAGCATGAAAACGTAGGGATAAGTACATAATGCATATATAGAAGAAACATAACTCAATTAAATCTTTACTGATGACTACTGGGGCTTTGTTCTTTTTCATCAATTTAAATTTCTCTAATCCAAACGGATAATTGTTTGTTGTTTACAGCAAAAAAGATCACAGTCTGTTAACAGAACTGTCATCATTTTTGACGTAAATCGCCATTTGAACGTGGTCGGTTACCTTAAACGAGAACTAACAATAATGAATTCAAATTTTACAGCCCTCTCTATTTATCTGTGAACGTGAACCTCATCCAGAAAAAGGGCGAAAAAGAAAGCAAAATGAGACTGCTCTATCTTAACAAACCAAACGAATTCTTTTGGCTGGGAAACACAGCACGAAACGACCTTGCCCTTGTGTAAATGCGAACTGAAGGTCGCCAGACTACTTTGTAACTTATCTATCTTGCCGGAGGAATGCGAAAATTTACAGGAAATTTTTCGACGCTCAAAAAAATAGAGAGAATGCTTACGTCGACAAAAAGAAGAAAAACGTAAAGAACGGCTGTGACGTAATGAGAAACGTCCGACGGGGTGAAATAAATTTGGAAGAGGTGAGCAAAGTTGGGCAAAATTATGTCATGGGATAGAATCATAATTACATCTTTCGGACCACCTTGTATAGATTAAATATTTATTCAAGAACTTTTTTCTTATGGGTTTTGAATTACAAATGAATCTTGGAGTTCAAATATGCAATGGGTTAGATTAGAAATCGTTGGATTAGAACTTTTGGTCGTATGTTCTCGGGCCGTTTATAGGTTATAGTTGAGCATTTGTTATTTAATTTAGTATCGTTTCAGAAGGTTATGTCATTTCGGCTAAATGCTACGGATTATTCGTATTTATTTCCAAACTGTGCACACTCAAGTTAATTCGAGCGACGTTCTACTTTATGTTGCTATAATTTTTCCCACTCGAATTCAATTAAGAATTGAAAATAACAATGTAAAAGTAAAAAAAAAAAGCAATCATTTTATCGATATTTATCATTTACGTTTGATTGTAATCTATAACACTTACTTATTGAAAAATACTTATACTTGCTTGTTAAATAAAATTGATTTTTTTGGCCGGCCTTTTTCAAAAACTTTGCATTAAGGGGTTAAAACCTAAAAAACCTTCAAAAATAATCGAAAAATATTAGAACATTTTGAATTAAGATAAAATTGAAACATTGAAGTAATGAGGCCTTGGTCTCCTTCTGAATTCCGGAACAGCAAAATCGTAGTCCCGCAGCTCAGCGAAAATTTAGTTAGGAATATTCCTGAGTGTATTGAAAATTTGTCTGGAATTTTGAGAAAATGTTCTTTAATGGTTGGTAAATTAATATCACGCCGGATGACATTAACGAATTAAGTATGGTATTAATTATATGAGAGTAGTTTTGCTGGTATGTAATAGAATCTAAAACCTCATTTAAATTTTGAAAGAAGTGTAACCTTAATTACGCAGACCGGAAGCTAGATGTTAGGAGAGTAGTAATCAATAATAGTCGAATAAAAATATATTAAATGTAATCAGAGGAAAATTGGTTTCCTTTATAAATTTCGTCATTTCCACTACGAAACGCAAGAAATTTACAGGGCGGGTCGCGCCTTGGCCATCCCCATGGTCTGTGATGAAACATTCTGCCTACTCACCCATTTTGGAAAGTGAAACAAGCTTGTACACTTCATTTGAAAACATTTCTGTGCCAAGTCTCAAGACAAGATGTGTGCATGTGTGCTTGTGGCATACAATTTCATACCGTATACTTTCGTTATTTTCTACTACTTTCGTATATACTTTCTACTAACTACATTCTACTTTCGTCAGTACCAAATTTCCACTAAACTCCAGCATGCCTTTGCTTTAAAAACTCACTAAAGTATATCATCAAGGGTTTTTCCCTCATAGTCAATTATACATTCTTATTTATCATGTTCATTAACCTGCTTTTTTATCACTGGATAATTACGGTACTTCACCATTTATGTATACAACAACAATGGTAAAAAATTATAATCATGTACTTGCCTTTTTATCACTGGACATTGATAGTACTTTGCCATTTTTATACGTCCGCAATAGTAAGTCAATACGCATCCGAAGACTTACAGTAGCAACAAACTAAAGACTAGTACAACACGAGAGCAACCACAACAGCTATAAAGCTGTTGTTGACCTAAGGCAGTTCCGTCATCATCCGATTTTAATTTTGTCAAACCCGGTAAAGCAGCAAACTCTACAAATTTAAGCTCGAGACTACCAGGAATAACTGTAGACCCAGATCACTGGGGCACCTCGGCTCGTGGCACTCCTATAAACCTAAAGGAAGTATACCCCTGACGTTGTCTCTCATTAAGCACTACACAGAGGACACTTTTGGCTTGGGCTTGTGGCCAAGGAAACGATAGACGTTTTCCCCAAATAGTAAATAAATTCCTATTATTGAACGGTAATATTCATCCTGTTGCTAGACTCTAGAAACCGATCATAAAAACAATTCGCAGGATAAGGAATCTCGCAAATATTTTCTTGCATGATCATGTGAGAAAGTATGTATGTGAAGCACTTAACCTCGAATTATTCACTCTATGTTATTCTTATCGAGCTATTCATGGTGGTTCTGCATGAAATCCTGGATGATCAAATACATAGAACGAAAAAATCCTAGAAAGCTTGCATTTCAAGGAGATAATCAAGAGTAAAATTACTTCTGTATATCTCTATAAAGTAGTTGGGCATTTTTCCTCTCTAACTCCCTTCCTGGAAAATTTCCCATGTTTTTTTTCTAAAATTATTATTTTGTCATAAATAAGCAATTCTGTTTTGCTTAAACTAGCCAGGTATAATGGTAACCACAATGGAAAAAATTGTATTCATTTACTTGCTATTTTATCACTGGAAAACGATATATACAAAGGCTGTTAACACATTTTTAGACGATGTATATTGTAATCACAAAACTAAATTGCATAAAATTTTTATGTTTGAAAATATTTTATATGATAGCCCTTATTCTGAACTATTATGCGACACTGTAATTTCCAGGATAATAATGCCTTTTGAAGTGTCAGGAGAAGTATTCTATCCCATTCCTCCTGAACAGCTTTCCAGAGTCCTGTAAGGGTTGTGGGACGACGTTTGGATAATGCAGATTCTAAAAGTCCGTAAGCACAAAAATCCATAGGTGATACATCGGAAGATTTAGTAGGGATATCAGTGAAGGGCATGGGTTTGATACCGGCTTTTTGTTCTATTTCTTTTAGGAAATTTACAGTAAATTTTGATGTGTGACTGTTAGCTTTCTCTTGATGGAGTTCCACAGATTGATGGCACTGAGGGTAAAACGATGGCATTTCATTCAGAAAAATTGGCGATAAAACATGTTCCTGATAGTATTTGGAGTTAATCTTGACATTTTTCTCAACTCTCTTTATTTTTAACTTGTCATTATATGAAAAACCAGCAACAACCATGAATCCCTTATTAAAACTTTCTTTCGATTTTTTTAACCATGTACTTAATTTTTCTCTCCTTTTATGATAATAAATGGATCTCTTTTTTTTTTTGTTGCAATCATTTATATACACCCATGATTCATCTATTGTGACAGTTATTTTTCATTTCTCTGTGGATAAACGTTTCTCATACAGAATTCTGCAGCGTGTACTGCGTTCAGTGATATGCTTTAGAGAAAGACGATGCACATTGCATTTTTTCTCTTTCTTAAGATTTAAATCAACGTTTATCATTTTGTCTACAGTTTACACTGAGCATTTTAATGATTTTGCAACTGTCCTTTGACTAGGGGGATTTTCTTTTAACATTAAACAACGCACCTTTGAAATAGTCGAAGATGTTTCTTGGATACTTGTTTGGAATTTTTGTATCACTCAAGACTCATTTGACGTTTTTTTCCTTTCTTTTTTTACGATATTACCTATCGACGCTTTAGATATCACAAAACAATGACTCCAACACAGTTTTTGAATACCGGAATATGAATACTTCTCTTCGGAAAGAGCATAAATATAGCCTCCAAACCACTGATTCATTAAAAACGCCATTTTGAATTTAAAAAAAACCTCTCAATCCGCAGACGATAATTTTGACTTTTAAAAACATTGTACAATTGCAGTTATTTATTTTGAAACAAAAGATCTTTTAATACCACTAAGCAAAATCATCTAAAAAATGTGCGAACAGCCTCTGTATATATATATATAATATTTATAGATCTATTTATAAGTGTGTGTGTTCCGCACATTAGATTCTTGAAAAATCACAACAACAAAATGTTCTATTGATAATTAGAGTTACTTTCTCACGGCTGCCGAAACATCAGTAGGAATTAGTACGAATTGACCATGTTATTAAATGACAATTTATATCCATTAATGATGTCATTTAGTTCTATTTATAGATCGTTAAATTCATTCCGTCATGCAGCGTTAGATCTGCGGCAGTGACTTAAGATGTATTACACGGTCGATAATTTTTCATTAAATGGAACATCATCTGCCACTGATAGCTCATTTCATGGCCGCCTCCAGTGGTATTGCCGCCCAGGACAAATATTGCACATTGCCCCCGTTTAGCCTCACAGTTAAATTATTGATAAAAGAAATAAATTATTGATAGATACAAATTTAATTTATGGGACTTTCCCTGTATGTTATTTACTCATATTGTGAAAGACAGAACGAATCTTACAGCAGCATCATGATTTGGTGCAAAATCTAAAATAAACTAGCCAGTTATATGACGAGATCAGTAAAAGTTTGCTAACCCTAAGAATTTGTTGTTAATACCGGTGATAAAATCATCATTACAACAAAAAATAATCGATGATTAAATTTAAAATTATTACATAAGTGCTTAATCTATTATTTGAGTCAAATATAAGAGAAAATTATTTATTTGAGTTTAATATAAGAGAAAATTATTTATTTGAGTCAAATATAAGAGAAAATTATTTATTTGAGTCAAATATAAGAGAAAATTATGTACGTAATATCTAAGTTCCGTGATAAAACGTATGAAATTATTGCAGACGATATTTAAATAATTTAAATGAAGAAATGACTTAATGAGATGGTTAAAGGGATGACGTCATAATGCTAGAAAAAAAATGTTATTTTTACCTATTTATTATGGGATAAATTGATAAATTTAATCGCCTGCTCTTAACCGTGCAAATAGGTCTTCAAATAATAACATTAAAGGCTCGAAAAGGTGGGAAGGGATGGATTTCGAAAGTTTTAAAAACGATAGTATTTTTTGCTGTGATATGAAGCGCATTTATACCAATTTATTTTAGAATCGCATCTATAGTTTAGGAGAAGTAGATAAGCATAAACCGTGTTATGCTTATCTCATAAACAAGAAGCTTCATAAACAAGAAAGTAAAAATAAATATAACAGAGGAAAAAAACTTGTTGAGAATTTAGAAATTCCAGTGAGGTAAAATTTTATCTTGCATGTGAGAGACTGTAGAAACCACTCCAAAATGCACATAAATGGTCCTAGATTTTTTCAATTATCATTCTTAAAGGAGAGAATTTAGCGTTATACTGGTTGGAAATGCATTGTGATTATGATAAAACATTATATAAATGTAAACAATGTGTAAATGAGATAAGCATAAACCGTGTTATGGTGTTCTTCATAAGCAAAATAGTATAAATAAACATCGAACAGAGCAAAGAAACTTGTTGAGAATTTAGAAATTCCGGTGAGGTAAAAGTTTATCTTGCAGATGAGAGACTGTAGAAACCACTCCAAATTGAATATAAATTGTCCGAGATTTCTTCAGTTCTCATTCATAAATGAGAGAATTTAGCGTTATAATGGTTACAAATGCATGGAGATTATGATAAAACATTATATAAATGTAAACAATGTGCAAATGAGATCGCATACACGTTTTATGTTGTACTTCATAAAAAAAGCAGAAATAAGCATCGAACAGCGGAAAGAAACGTTCAAAATTTAGAAATTCCAGTGAGGTAAAATTTAATCTTGCATGTGAGAGACTGTAATAGAAACCACTCCAAAATGCACATAAATTGTCCAAGGTTTCTTCAGTCATCATGGATAAAGAAGAGAATTTAGCTTTTCAATGGCTACAAAAGCATTAAGATTATGATAAAACATTATATAAATGTAAACAATGTTTAAAAGAGATAAGCATACCCGTTTTATGCTGTACTTCATAAGCCAAAAAGTAGAAACAAGCATCGAATAGAGGAAAGAAACTTGTTCAGAATTTAGAAATTCCAGTGAGGTAAAATTTAATCTCGCATGTGAGAGACTGTAGAAACCACTCCAAAATGAACATAAATTGTCCAAGGTTTCTTCAATCATCATTGATAAATAAGAGAATTTAGCGTTATAGTGGTTACAAATGCATGGAGATTATGATAAAACATTATATAAATGTAAACAATGTATAAATGAGATAAGCATAAACCGTTTTATGCTGTTCTTCATAAACAAAAAAGAAAAAATAAATATGAAACAGAGGAAAGTAACTTGTTGAGAATTTAGAAATTCCAGTAAGGTATAATTTAATCATGCATGTGAGAGACTGTAGTAGAAACCACTCCAAAATGCACATAAATTGTCCAAGGTTTCTTCAATCATCATTGATAAAGAAGAGAATTTAACGTTACAATGGCTACAAAAGCATTAAGATTATGGTAAAATATTATATAAAGGTAAACAATGTATAAATGAGATAAGCATAAACCGTGTTAAGCTGTACGTCATAAGCAAGAAAATAAAAATAAACATCGAACAGAGGTAAGAAACCTGTTGAGAATTTAGAAATTCCAGGGAGGTAAAAGTTTATCTTGCAGATGAAAGACTGTAGAAACCACTCCAAAATGAATATAAATTGTCCGAGTATTCTTCAATCATCATTCAAATGAATACAGAAAACCAGGCTTGGAGCATAGAAGAAAAGGGAAATCGTGTGTTTCCATTCCAAACGTTTGGACTTATGATGAATGCCCCGTTCAAGAACATATTCACGTAAAAAAAAAATTAAAAGAGTGGTGGGAGGGAGGTTACCGCACACATTCTGTTACGTAACAATTTTTCAAGATCACGCTCCGAATCACATTCGAAGTGGAAGTGGAATCTTCTTTCTATTCCATCTGACTTAGATCCGACGCCGATTGGACTGACATATGAATTATTCATATGTCAGAAAGGGAAAAAAATGGGGGTTGAGAAAAAGAAGGGAAAAAAGAAAGAAAGAAAGAGCTATATCGGCTCGCGTCAGAAATCTGGAAGTGATGCGGAAAATGAGCCAAATTCGATGTTTCTCGAGACAAGACCAAAGTGTTTTCCGCGGTGATTGCGATATTGGACTAGATCTATCTATTTGTGTATCTGCTGAGTGATTTGTCTAATTGCGCAGCACTTACTTGATTTCAATCTCTAGTTTTGATATTGTCTCTCCTAGATAAGCAGTTGAGGTTGCTTAGAATATTCTTTCACTGCAAGCCCGTGTAATGTTTCAGAACGTCAGAGGATATCTGACATCTATGTTGGTAAGTATTCAATAATGACGTAATTTCGTCTGTCTGGATCCACCCATACATTTTTACTTTATGGACTGTTAAACGTCCCACAGTTTGAAGCGTACGGTGTTAGCAAGTCTCTGCGTCTTCCCAGGTTTTGAATCTGATGTAGATATAGATCTGAGATTTAGTTATGGAGATTTATAGCGTCTTCCACTGGCCTCAGGGTTAGCCGGAAGTCTGGGATTTAAAGGGAGAAATAGTGCTCTCTCGGCAGGGTGCATGATTTCAAACCACAGTTTTCTTTCATCGGGATGAAAGAATGGTATAATGTTTCCTGTCAGAGGTTTTTTACCATCTGTGACAGTGACGTTGGAAAGACGATATGTTTTAGTTGGTTGCTGGAGATCACTCCAATAATTCTACAGTGATTGTGGAACAGGAAGTTTGGACACTTTCGCTTGGAAGCGGCTGTTTCGACAAGCAAAAAGACCTATGCCGTTTGGGCACCATGCAATTATTTCAATAATCTTTATTAATTTATTTACATTTATTATTTATTTAAGATTTGCACTCGAAGTCTCCGGAGTGCAGCCATTTAAAATTTGTTTTCAAACTCGAGGGCTTCGATACGGACATTGTGGGACATTGGATTGTGGTTAATGAAGCAATTTTAGTGAAAACGAATGATGATCATTTTCGTTATTTGCTGAGATACACTGTTGTTTTTTGGATTGTTGGTAATGGAGCAATTTTAAGGAAACAATATGAAACGCATTTTCGTAATTTAATGAGGTACACTTTTTTTATTGTCGCTAATGAAGCAATTTTAAGTAAAAAGTATGAAATGCATCTTCGTCATTTACTGAGATACACTTTTTTTTTTGATTGTCGCTAATAAAGCAATTTTAGGTAAATAGTATGAAAAGCATCTTCGTCATTTACTCAGATACATTGTTGTTTTTTGAATTGTCCCAAATGAAACAATTTTAATTAACAAGTACGAAAAGTATCTTTGTCAATTATTGAGATACACTGTTTTTTTTTTTTTGGATTGTCGCTAATGAATCAATTTTAGGTAAATAATATGAAAAGCACCTTCGTCAATTACTGAGATATACTGTTGTTTTTTGGATTGTCGCTAATGAATCAATTTTAGGTAAATAGATGAAAATCATCTTCGTCATTTACTGAGATACACTGTTGTTTTTTTTTGGATTGTCGCTAATGAAACAATTTTAATTGAAAAGTATGATAAGCATCTTCGTCATTTACTGATAAACACTGTTGTTTTTTGGTTTGTCACTAATGAAGCGATTTTAAGGAAAAAAAGTATGAAAAGCATTTTTGTCATTTACAGAGAAACACTGTTGTTTTTTGGTTTGTCCACAATGAAACAATTTTAATTGAAAAGTATGATAAGCATCTTCGTCTTTTACTGATAAACACTGTTGTTTTTGGTTTGTCCACAATGAAACAATTTTATAATGAAGCGATTTTAAGGAACAAAGTATGAAAAGCATTTTCGTCATTTACAGAGAAACACTGTTGTTTTTTGGTTTGTCCACAATGAAACAATTTTAATTGAAAAGTATGATAAGCCTCTTCGTCTTTTACTGATAAACACTGTTGTTTTATTTAAATATGGAAAACTTGCCATATACTTCTTTTTAGAATGCTTACATGGTAGTGCAATGCAAGCACAAAATTTACGTCCGCTCGAGGTGGTTCAAATGAAAACCCAACCCTGCCAGTGCGACAGGTATCCAAATATCTCACGTCCAATGAGACACGTCGAAATGGCTGTGGCTAAAAATACCGTTGTGCGGTGACTGGATTGTTGAACATCCCACAAAAAGATAATTTGTGGTATTCTTGCGTGATTGGTAAGTGTTGCGAAGTGGTAGCTTGGTAAAAACATTCCCCGCTAAATGGTCGATTTTTCTGAACCACAACGATAATTACACCTAATGCTTAAACCGCTTTTCAACCACTCAAACCCATTTAATGTACAAGCTCACAAGCAAAGGATCATAAAAATTTTATATAGACATTTTCAGGAAACGCGGAAAATTATATTTTTAAGGCATACTTAAAATCAAAAAGACGTAACCTAGAAACTTTCGACAGTATAATATATTTTGCTCAAAACTTTCGTGACTTGTATTGGAGAGAATATCCCATATATAATAATAGCCTAAGTTAACTGTCCGTCTGTCCTCGAATTTATAAAGTGGTAGAACCTGGAATGAATAGAGTCATCCATATTCCATTCTTGATATTAGGGTTAGCAAAATTCAAAGCAAGTCTTTAGAACGTTCGAAATCAACCCCTGCGTTCAATTTCGAGCGTCTAATGCCATTATTTCAAGCCCGATTTTCAAAGGTTAACAGCAGGCTATTATGTTTATCACATAATAAATAGGTAAAAATAACATTTTTTTTTCCTAGCATTGTGACATTTCTTTAACCATTTCATTTAAACATTTCTTATTTTAAATTATTTAAATATCGTCTGCATTATTTTCATACTTTTTATCACAGAACTTGGATATTACGTAAATAATTTTCTTTTATATTTGGCATAAATAATAGATTAGGTACATATGTGCTAATTTTAAATTTAATCACCGATTATTTTTTGTTGCAATGAAAATTTTATCACCGGTATTAACAACAAATTCTCTTCGTAAAAGTGAATGAGTCTATTTAACGGAATAATAAATATCTAACGTTTAACTTATATAACTTTAAAAACTAAGAAGTTTGTGTGTTTGTTTTTTATACATACCCACACAGTTTGATTTAATGAATTCAATGTGATTCTAAACTGCATTCACAGTATCGGGAGACTTTAGAGTAGTATAAAGATAAGAAAATTATTGAGTGTGTGGCACATAATTCTCAGCCTAAAAACAAACCGTTTTTTTACCTGCCTCATAGGCTATTTTACAATTCTTTATAAATATCTTTATACAATTCTTTACAAGTCTTTAAAACGTTCGAAATCCCCCTCTCCTCCCTTTTGACCATATAATGCCCTTATGTCAAACCCTATTTTCCTTTGTTAAGAGCAGGCTATTAAGTTTATCACATAATAAATAGGTAAAAATAAAATTTCTCTAGCATAATGATGTCATTTCTTTAACCATCTCATTTAATCATTTCTTATTTTAAATTATTTAAATATCGTCTGCATTATTTTCATGCGTTGTATCACTGAACTTACATATTAAGTAAATAATTTTCTTTTATTTTACATATGTGATAATTTTAAATTTAATTATTGATTATTTTCTGTTGCGATGAAAATTTTATCACCGGTATTAACAACAAATTCTTTTCATAAAAGTCTAAGAGTCTATTTCAATGACTAATAAATATTAGGCGTTTAAGTTATATATCTTGGACAAATAAGAAGTTTGTTCGTTTGTGTGTTTGTTTTTTATACATAACAACATGGTTTGGCTAAATGAATTCAACTTGATTCTAAACTGCATTCACAGTGTCGGGAGACTTTAGAGGAGTATGAAGATAAAAAAGTTTTTGAGAGTATACCAGATAATTCTCAGACAAAAAACAAACCACATTTACCTGCTTCATAGGGTAAATTACAATTATGGAAAATTAAAAATTTTACTAAGAACGTAATATGACGGGCTGTATGCTAGTAAATAATAATATTATATAAAATTTATAAGATATTAAATTTTATTAGAAAATTATTTTTGATTAAAATACAAGGATTTTACTTAAATTATTAGAGATTTCCGACAATATTTGTTAAAGTGTTTCTACTGCACTCTATATTATCTAATTTTTATGATTTTATGCACTTTATGATCAGCATTTATACAGAAACAAAATTGGGTATCGATTTCCATTATGAGGTATATAATATAGAAGACAAGTATTAAAAATAATACATTGTTTTAGCATTACTTTTCTTTGTCTCACGGCATTTATTTCTCTGTAATCTGCGAAAGTATTTTACAATTTTAAAAAGCATACCCAGGTTTATGATTAACCGATTAAAAGACAAGTTAATAATTTTGTGAATGATTGGAAAACAATGCATCTGTATCATTTTATAGTCACTAATTCTACACGATAAGCTTCAAATTTAAAAATTAATCCCCTGTATAATAATAGCCTAAGGATTGTATTTATTAGTAACTATTTCTGTTTCAGTATCTAAAGAAATACAAGCAAGTGAGTAAACAAATAAAAATTGCACCAAATAAAAACTCCTCAAAGTATAAATGCCTCTGTCAATCTAAACAATCCATTCATGGTTGTAAATGTAACAATTCAATGAAAAGAGAATCTCAATCAATCCGCGTAACACTGTCTTTTAACAGAAAAATTAAATATCTATAAGAATATGTATATGTTTTTATTATTATTTGATGTTAGGCCTTAGGGTTTTATTTATTAGTAACTATTTCTGTTTCAGTATCTAAAGAAATGCAAGCAAGTGAGTAAACAAATAAAAATTGCACCAAATAAAAACTCCTCAAAGTAAAAATGCCCTTATCTGTCTAAACAATCCATTCATGGTTGTAAATTTAACGATATAATAAAAAGAGAATCTCAAACAATCCGAATAACAATGTATTTTAACAGAAAAAATTTAAATCTCTATAAGCAAATTTATATGTTTCTATTATTATTTGATGTTAGGCCTTAGGATTTTATTTATTAGTAACTATTTCTGTTTCAGTATCTAAACAAATACAAGTAAGTGTGTAAACAAATAAATATTGCACCAAATAAAAACTCCGCAAAGTATAAATGCCCCTATCAATCTAAAAAATCCATTCATGATTGTAAATTTAACGATATAATAAAAAGAGAATCTCAAACAATCCGAATAACAATATATTTTAACAGAAAATAATAAATCTCTATAAGCAAATTTATATTTTTCTATTATTATTTGATGTTAGGCCTTAGGATTTTATTTATTAGTAACTATTTCAGTTTCAGTATCTAAACAAATACAAGTAAGTGAGTAAACAAAATAAAAATTGCACCAAATAAAAACTATAAACAAAGTATAAATGCCCCCATCAATCTAAAGAATCCATTCATGGTTATAAATTTACCGATTTATTAAAAAGAGAATTTCAAGCAATCCGAATAACAATGTTTTTTAACAGAAAATATTAAAGCTCCATAAGCAAATTTATATATTTCTATTATTATTTACCATTGACCTTAGGATTTTATTTATTATTAACTCTTTCTATTTCAGTATCTGAACAAATACACACAGGTGAGTAAACAAATAAA
>CM063497.1:103233624-103238624 GCA_032207245.1 Pardosa pseudoannulata | reverse complement strand
CACATATGTCAAAAACAATTGTTCTGTAATATACACACAAATTGTGATGCGTCTAATTAATACCAAAAATAATCTTTTTTTATAGAATTGTGGTTGTTAAAAAGATATCTAAAATAGAAATAATTAGTAATTAGATGCTATATTTCTATGTACTTCGAAGAATAGAATACCTCGTTTCACAGGTTTTTGCATAACTTACGTAAAAGGCATACGTGATATAAAATCTAAATACATGATAAGACGGAAAAGTATCAGTAAAATATTTAGTCCATTATAAAAAGCATAGAAGTAATTCGTTTTCAATTCAAGACAGAAATAATTTCTATTGAAACTAAAGATATCAGTGAAAATAACAGTTTACTCTGTAATATGAGAACGTTATATACAAATTGGTCTTTGAATTCTATTAAGTGTAGAACCTTTATATCTAGAACCTTTGCAGTGGTTAACGAAGCACTACGCCTGATAAATAATCATTTTTTATTTAATGTGAAATAATGACTACCAAAGAACAATAATGTAGAAAAATATGTCTCCATTCCCGCTTTGACAAGCGGAAGAAAGAAAATTTAAAAAAAATTCTAATTCCCGATTGTGAATAACACCATTATCAGAACCATGTGACAAATGTTATAATTAAGGAATATAAATCCTGTCATTCAAATTCATGGTTGTGAGTACAAAGCCTGATTAAGAAGGGAATTTCAATAAACAACTGTACTATAATATTCGCACCAATTGTAATGGGAATATTTTATATCAAAAGAGAATATTTTTTGAATATTTTTTAATTACCACCGGAGGAGCCGGAAGAATACCGTAAGGATGCAGTTTAATGGTCGGATTTTGACAGTTAGCATAAAGAAATCGTATATATAGTCCGATCTTCAATGAATATGAAGAGCTATATTTAAGGAAATTAAAGGATATCTATACAACTATAAACATATACGAAAAATTATCCTTAATGTCTTTTTCGTATAAACGAGCTTTCAATAAATATGAAGAGCTATAATTAAGAAATATAAAAGATAACTGTAACACTATTCATATATAAAGTATTCACCTTTATGAAGAAGTATTCTCTAAGACTGGTTTTCGTATAAATGAGCTTACAATGAATATGAAGAGCTATAATTAATAAAATTAAAGGATATCTGTACAACTATTCACATATAAAGTATTCACTTATATGAAGAATTATTCTCTTGGCTTGTTTTCATATAAACAACTTTACAATGAATATGAAGAAATAAAATTAAGAAAATTAAAGGATATCTGTAACACTATTCACATATAAAATATTCACTTATACGAAGAATTATCCTCTATACCTGGTTTTCATATAAACGAGCTTGAAATAAATATGAAGATCTATAATTAAGGAAATTAAAAGAATATCTGCCACTATTAACAGATACGAAGAATTACTCTCTATAAGTGGATTTCGTATAAAAGAGCTTGAAATAAATATGAAAAGCTATAATTAAGGAAATTAAAGGATATCTGTACCACTATTAACATATACCGAGAATTACTCTCTGTGCCTGGTTTTCGTATAAACGAGCTTGCAATGAATATGAAGAGCTATAATTAAAAATTTAAAGGATATCTGTAACACTATTCCCATATAAAGTATTCACCTTTATGAAGAAGTATTCTCTAAGACTGGTTTTCGTATAAACGAACCTGCAATGAATATGAAGAGCTATAATTAAAAATTTAAAGGATATCTGTAACACTATTCCCATATAAAGTATTCACCTTTATGAAGAATTATTCTCTACGACTGGTTTTCGTATAAACGATCCTGCAATGAATATGAATAGCTATAATTAAAAATTTAAAGGATATCTGTAACACTATTCCCATATAAAGTATTCACCTTTATGAAGAAGTATTCTCTAAGACTGGTTTTCGTATAAACGAGCTTGCAATGAATATGAAGAGCTATAATTAAATATTTAAAGGATATCTGTAACACTATTCCCATATAAAGTATTCACCTTTATGAAGAAGTATTCTCTAAGACTGGTTTTAGTATAAACGAATTTGTAATGAATATGAAGAACTATAATTAAATATTTAAAGGATATCTGCAACACTATTCCCATATAAAGTATTCAACTTTATGAAGAATTTTTCTCTACGATTGGTTTTCGCATAAACGAGCTTTCAAGGAATATGAAGAGCTATAATTAAAAATTTAAAGGATATCTGTAACACTATTCTCATATAAAGTATCCCCTTTTATGAAGAATTATTCTCTACGACTGGTTTTCGTATAAATGAGCTTGCAATGTATATGGATAGCTAAAAGTAAGAAAAATCCAGGGTATCTGTATCTGTTCTAGTGGAACATTACTAAGAAAACATTTCTTGTTTATCGGAAATCTGTAGAACTAAAACAATTCTGAGAAAATTGGTTTCTCTTAGAAAAAAAGGGTAACTTAATCAATTAGGTGTAGCAAAAAACAATTTTGTTTTCAAATAGAAATAAAGAGCTGGAACTATTCAACTGTAAATATTTATTTCAATCCGAAACAAATTTATTATGAAGCGTGAAATGGATAGTAGCAGTGTGAGATTTCTTTTTCTCTCCGTTTCCCACAAGAGATTTGAGGCATCATTAACCGTGCTCTATATTTAAGAAATGTGAAATTTTCTATAAACTTAGGTTTAAAAATCTTTTAAAGTTCAAGTCTCTATTAATTATTTTACTATCAGTAACTGACGACATACTTAGTTTCGATGGACTGCATCTTTGAATTGTCATTTTTTCTTTTAAAATCCAAGATTTCCTTTTCTTGATATTTAAATAGATTCAAATAGTTTTACTAAGTGATTTTGCAGTATTGATTTCATTTTTACATTCAGGTAGATGCTTTTTTTCAGGTTAAAATTTTATGGGTTATAAATACTTGCTTTTTTTAATGCAATAACAGGGATTTTTAAACAACTTTATAATTTATGGATATGAATGTTTCTACTCCAAAAGTGCAGTTACGTATCCTTCCAGCCATCTATTAATTTTAAGAGCAATTTTCAAAATAAATATTTTATTTTACATTCCAATCAAAAGATAATAGTAGCAGACGATTATTCTGAACTTAGAAAAATAAATTATAAAATAGCGTCCATCAAGTACGATCGACTTTCTGTATAAGAAACAAAATTAAAGAATATCTCTACCAAATCTAATTGCAATTAACTGTGCCAATCAACAAACATGTTTATTTTATGTGAAATGTGGAAAACTAAAACATATTTCTGCAAATTGGAATCTCTTAAAAGAACAGGATCTTTGAGTCTGTGGATTTTCTTTCAGTACACGGCACTTTCGTTTCTTAATATACTGGCTTTAGAACAGTTTTAGCATACGGTTTTATAATGTTTGTATTTTCACTTTCAGATAGACTTTTTCTACCTTCAAAATTTAATATATTATAAATACCTTTTTTAATGCAATTACCACTAATTTTATACCGTTTTATAATTTATTAATATGAACGTTTCTCCATGGAATGTATAGTTAAGTAACATTTGAGCCATCTATCAATTTAAGAGCCATTTTGAAAATAAATCTTTTATTTTATAATCCAATCATAGATAATACTAGCAGACAATTATTCTGAATTTAACAAATTTTTATGTCAAAATGCAAACTAGAAAACAAATTATAAAATAGCTGCCATCAAGTACGATTGTTCTGTATAAAAAAAATTAAAGGATATCTGTACCAATTCTAATAGAAATTAACCGTCCCAATAAACCAACATGTTGGTTTTATGTGAAATGTGGAAAACTAAAACAATTTTTTTTGTGCAAACTGGCATTTCTTAAAAAAGGATCTTTGAGTTGGCGGATTTTCTTTTAGTATCCGGCACTTTCCTTTCTTGATATACTGGCGTTAAAACAGTTTTAGCATGCGGTTTTACAGTAATGTTTTCACTTTTACTTTCAGATAGACGTTTCTATTCTTTTAAAATTTAATATATTATAAATACCTTTTTTAATGCAATGACTTTGATTTTTATACCGCTTTATAATTTGTTAAAATGAACGTTTCTCCCTCGAATATGTAGTTAAGTAAACTTTGAGCCATCTATCAATTTTAAGAACCATTTTCAAAATAAATCTTTTATTTTACATTCCAGTCAAAAGATAATAGTAGCAGACGATTATTCTGAATTTAACAAGTATTTATGTCAAAATGCAAAAGAGAAAATAAATTATAAAATAGTTTCCATCAAGTACGAACGACTTTCTGTTTAAAAAACAAAATTAAAGGATATCTGTACTAATTCTAATAGAAATTAACTGTCTCAAAGAGCCAACATGTTGATTTTATGTAAAATGGGGAAAACTAAAACATTTTTTGTGCTAATTGGCATCTGTTAAAAAAGAATCTTTGAGTCGGTGGATTTTCTTTTAGTATACGGTACTTTCCTTTCTTGATATACTTGCTTTAGAACAGTTTTAGAATGCGGTTTTACAATTTAATATTTAAAATTTAAATTTAAAAGCTTTAAAATTTAATATATTATAAATACCTTTTTTATTGCAATGATCGCGATTTTTATACCGCTTTATAATATATTAATATGAACGTTTCTCCCTTCAATGTGTAGTTACGTAAACTTTGAACCATCTATTAATTTTAAGAGCTATTTTCAAAATAAGTCTTTTATTTTATGTTACAACAAAATGATGATATCAGAGGATTATTCTGAATTTAACAAATGTTTATAGCAACAGTCAAAGTAGAAAATAAATTATAAAATATTTTCCATCAAGTACGATCAACTTTCTGCATAAAAACGAAATTAAAGGATATCTGTACCAATTCTAATAGAAATTAACCGTCCCAATAAACCAACATGTTGGTTTTATGTGAAATGTGGAAAACTAAAACAATTTTTTTTGTGCAAACTGGCATTTCTTAAAAAAGGATCTTTGAGTTGGCGGATTTTCTTTTAGTATAAGGCACTTTCCTTTCT
>CM063497.1:103213624-103226124 GCA_032207245.1 Pardosa pseudoannulata | reverse complement strand
TTCAGAATCGGATGTATAGTTTAGGAAAAGATAAACTTTACTCGCTTTGAATTTTGCTAACCCTAACTCATCAAAAATCCAATATGGATGTTCTAACCATTCCAGGACCAAAAGCTTCATAACTTCGACGACAGATGGGCAGATAACTTAAGCTATTATTACATTACGAGAAAAAGTTTAAGGATACACAATATGAAATGTTTATGTGACCAGGCACATCCGTAAAGCAATATGTAAATTTAATAAAGTAAAAACAATAAAAATTATAAAAAGTTGAAAAAATAGTAAAATTTTATTTTAAATATAATAAAACAACTTTCAGAATAAGAATTTAAAAGGAAAACCAGAAAATATTAAATGTATTAGACATTAAAAAAAATTTGCTGCGTCGGGGACAGAACCGTCAATCCCATATGTACGATGACTAAGTGGGTGGACATTCTACCAAACGTACAACGCCTGCACATTGTGAGCCAACTAATTAGAATATATAAAGGTTCAAGTAGAAACAGTCCAGAAATTTAAATATTATTCTCCGCCTTTGCCATCCTATCAAGAATGAATTTTGAATAGAATAAGAGGAAGGATAAGGCTTGAAATAATAGCATTAAATGTTCGAAAAGGAGGGATGGGTGGGTTTCGAACTCTCTTTCAATTTTGCTAACCCTAACTCATGAAAAATCCAATATGGAAGCGTGTATCCATTCCAGGTACAACCGCTTAAAAAATACTTACTTTTTTCGTATTTGTTCATTTAATTAAGTATCTGTGAATACATTATAGGCCTTAGGAGAAACTCTATTTAATTTTTTGTATTTGTTCATTTTATTTAGTATTTATGATACTTAAAATAGGATTTTCAAACATTATTTTTGCTTTATTGAGGGGAAATTCAATATCCAGGTGTAATTTCTCATACTTTTTAAAAATTTAAATACTTTGAGAATTATACTTAATAATACAACATTGTGTACAACAACAAAGAATTATTAGTGTAACTGACTTTCTGTGTAACAACACAGTTTATTTCTGGTAATAAGACATGAAATCCGTACAGCAGGCAAACACCTTTACAACTTCGTGCACAAAGACGATGTGATCCCGCACATGCGCTTTTCAAGTAGGGATTCCTCAGGTAAAAAGACTATGAATAATCCCTGAACACAATTGATCACGTGATAAAAAAATACCCATGTTTAAAGAGAAAGCGCTAACTATTGGCTAAAGTAGTACAGACAGAGGCTGAATTAAGTCTATAGCGTGTCTGGAGGGAAAAATCAGAATTACCGCGCAAACCCCAAACTCACTTTATGAACAAAAGTTAAATTAATATTAAATTAATATTAAAATACTTAAATAAGGGATTTTAATATACACACACACACACACACACACACACACACACACACACACACATATATATATATATATATATATATATATATATATATATATATATATATATATATATATATATATATATATATATATATATAATGTTTGAAAAAAGTTAAAAGTTTATTAAAAAAAATTAAAAGTTTATCATTGAAAAAAAACATATTTTTGGAAATATATAAGAAAATTTAGACTCAATAGTATGACAATTAAATTGTATAAAACCTATAAAAATATCATGATAAATTTTTTAAACCTCTCTGAGATAACAGGCGCGTTACATGAAAAAACACAATTTGAGAAAAATCAAGTTAAAGTTTTGTAAGTTTAAATTTGTTTATAGCTAACAGCTGACACGTTTTTAGTCATAACTCCTGTCAATAGTGAAATTTTTGTACGCGAATTTTTTAAAAATGTTCAGACCTTAATTCCTTTTTATATATATTTTTTTCCAAAAATTTTTTGTTGTTGTTGATTTAACTGTTTTATGACCCCTTAAAGAAGATCTCATTTTTCACTTTCTAAAGAAAGTTTTAAAGTTCTTATTTTTTAGAAATAAAATAAATCAATCAAAAGTAAAAGTAGTACACAACAAATTCTGTAAATCCCATGTATTTACGATGATAATTAAAAAAAGATAAAGAAAGAAAAAGAAAAATCTGCCATGTAAATATGTAATTTCTTTTCAAATATACTTTTTTCTAAAAATATAAATTTTTTTGGGTTGATTTAGCATTTTAATGGCCCTTAAACAAGATCTCATTTTTGACTTTATATAAAGAACTTATTAAAATTCTTATTTTTTAGAAACAAAATAAATCAATCAAAAGTAAAAGTAGTACAGAACAAAGCTGTAAATCCCATGTATTTACGATGATAATCAAAGAAAGATAAGATAACGAAAAAACAAAAGAAAAATCTTCCATGTAAAGATGTAATTTCTTTTGAAATATATTTTTTCTATATATATATATATATATATATATATATATATATATATATATATATATATATATATATTTGGTTGATTTAGCATTTTTATGGCCCCTTAAACAAAATCTCATTTTCCACTTTATATAAAGAACTTTTTAAAATTCTCATTTTTTAGAAACAAAATAAATCAAGCAAAAGTAATTATATAAAATACAGAACAAATGCTGTAAATCTCATGTATGTCGGTGATAATTACAAAAAGATAAGATAACGAAAGAAAAAGAAAAATCTTCCATATAAAGTTGTAAAATCTTTTCCAGCATATTTGTCTCTAAAAATATAATTTTCTTTGGTTGATTTAACATATTTATGACCCCTTAAATAAGATCTCATTTTTCACTTTATATAAAGAACATTTTAAAAATTTTATTTTTTAAACAAAATAAATCAAGCAAAAGTAATTATATCAAATACAGAACAAATGCTGTAAATCTCATGCATTTACGATGATAATTACAAAACGATAAGATTCTGAAAAAAAAAAAAAAAAAAAGAACTTTCATGTAAAGATGTAATTTCTTTTCAAATATATTTTTTTCTAAAAATACATTTTTTTTTGTTTGATTTAACATTTTTTTGACCCTATAAACAAGATCTCCTTTATCAGTTTGTATAAAGGACTTTTTAAAATTCTCATTTTTTAGAAACAAAATAAATCAAGCAAAAGTATTTATATAAAGTTGCCGAACAAATGCTGTAAATCCCATGTATTTACGACGATAATTAAAAGAAGATAAGATACCGAAATAAAAAGAAAAATCTTTCATGTAAAGTTGTTTAAAGGTGATATGCCCGGTTAAGAACGTTTGTAAAGACTACCAAGCATAAAGACTACCGTATCTTGAATTTCCGGGTTCCCCTGAAAAGAGAGAAACAAAATGTCTGCTGCTTCAACTCACCTGGTACGGCGTGGCCAATGCTGTGCCACGAGGGTCCAACCACAAACCGAAAGCAAAGCAAGTTCAACATTCACGCGGTGCTACGGCGCCGGCACCCCTGACACTCTTTTCCCGGCCACCACCACCACCACCGCTCCTGCTGCGACGCCCGGAATACTGGCTTCGTCGGCTCGCGCTGGCATCGGTCGCTTCACCGGAACGGCGAGGTCTGAGATGGTGTGTCAGCTGCGGAATAAAAGAAAGAAAAAAAATAAGAGATGCGGCCCAACTTGATGGATAATATGGGATTCTATGTGAATAAAGGGTGATAGATTTTCATTTGTTACTTAGGGAAAAGTGTCTTGGTCGTAGTTTTAGGTTCATTGCATTTTTGTTCAGCTATGGATTAAAAGATAGATAAAATAACAAATAGGGACGAATTGATGATATGTGATTATATGTTAAAAAGAGTGACATTTTCATTTTGTTACATAGGAAAACTGCTAATCTTGTTATTATTTACGTTCTCATTTGTTCAGCTGTGGAATAAAAGAAAGATAAAATCAAATAGGAAATTGATGATATGTGATTATATGTTAAAAAAAGTACAAATTTTCATTTGTTACATAGGGAAAACTGCTAAGTCTTGTGTATTTTTACGTATGATTTGTTCAGCTATGATTAAAAAGATAAGATAAAATAGCAAATAGGGACGAATTGATGATATGATTATATGTTAAGTGACAAATTTTCATTTGTTACATAGAAAACTGCTAAGTCTTGTCGTATTTTTACGTTATTCATTTTTGTTCAGCTGTGGAATAAAAGAAAGATAAAACAGCAAAGAGGGACAGATTGTTGATGATATGTGATTATATGTTAAGAAGAGTGACAAATTTTCATTTGTTACATAGAAAACTGCTAAGTCTTTGTCGTATTTTTAGTTCATTGATTTTGTTCAGCTATGATTAAAAAAAGATAAAATAACAAATAGGGACGAATTGATGATATGTGATTATATGTTAAAAAAGTGACAAATTTTCATTTGTTACATAAAAACTGCATCTTTTTTGGTATTTTTAGTTCATTTTTTGTTCAGCTATGGATTAAAAGATAAGATAAAATAACAATAGGACGAATTGATGATATGTGATTATATGTTAAAAAAAGTGACAAATTTTCATTTGTTACATAGGGAAAAAACTGCTAAGTCTTTGTCGTATTTTTAAGTTCATGATTTTTGTTCAGCTATAGATTAAAAGATAAGATAAAATAACAAATAGGGAAATTGATGATATGTGATTATATGTTAAAAAAAAAGTGACAAAATTTTCATTTGTTACATAGGGAAAACTGCTAAGTCTTTCGTCGTATTTTTGGTTCATTGGATTTTTGTGCCACGAGGAATAAAAGAAAGATAAAATAACAACATAGGGACGAATTGATGATATGTGATTATATGTTAAAAAAAGTGACAAATTTTCATTTGTTACATAGGGAAAACTGCTAAGTCTTTGTCGTATTTTTAAGTTCATTGGATTTTTGTTCAGCTATGAATAAAAGATAAGAAAAATAACAATATAGGGACGAATTGATGGATATGTGATTATATGTTAAAATAAAGGGTGATAGATTTTCATTTGTTACTTAGGGAAAAGTGTCTTGGTCGTAGTTTTAGGTTCATTGCATTTTTGTTCAGCTATGGATTAAAAGATAGATAAAATAACAAATAGGGACGAATTGATGATATGTGATTATATGTTAAAAAGAGTAACAAACTTTCGTTTATTACATAGGGAAAACTGCTAAGTCTTTGTCGTATTTTTAAGTTCATTGGATTTTTGTTCAGCTATGGATTAAAAGATAAGATAAAATAACAAATAGGGACGAATTGATGATATGTGATTATATGTTAAAAAAGTGACAAATTTTCATTTGTTACAAGGGAAAACTGCTAAGTCTTTGTCGTATTTTTAAGTTCATTGCATTTTTGTTCAGCTATAGATTAAAAGATAGATAAAATAACAAATAGGGACGAATTGATGATATGTGATTATATGTTAAAAAGAGTGACAAATTTTCATTTGTTACATAGGGAAAACTGCTAAGTCTTCGTCGTAGTTTTAGGTTCATTGCATTTTTGTTCAGCTATGGATTAAAAGATAGATAAAATAACAAATAGGGACGAATTGATGATATGTGATTATATGTTAAAAAGAGTAACAAACTTTCGTTTATTACATAGGGAAAACTGCTAAGTCTTTGTCGTATTTTTAAGTTCATTGCATTTTTTTTCAGCTATAGATTAAAAGATAAGATAAAATAACAAATAGGGACGAATTGATGATATGTGATTATATGTTAAAAAAGTGACAAATTTTCATTTGTTACATAGGGAAAACTGCTAAGTCTTCGTCGTAGTTTTAGGTTCATTGCATTTTTGTTCAGCTATGGATTAAAAGATAGATAAAATAACAAATAGGGACGAATTGATGATATGTGATTATATGTTAAAAAGAGTAACAAACTTTCGTTTATTACATAGGGAAAACTGCTAAGTCTTTGTCGTATTTTTAAGTTCATTGCATTTTTCTTCAGCTATAGATTAAAAGATAGATAAAATAACAAATAGGGACGAATTGATGATATGTGATTATATGTTAAAAAGAGTAACAAACTTTCGTTTATTACATAGGGAAAACTGCTAAGTCTTTGTCGTATTTTTAAGTTCATTGCATTTTTGTTCAGCTATGGATTAAAAGATAAAATAAAATAACAAATAGGGATGACTTGATGATATGTGATTATATGTTAAAAAGAGTGACAAATATTAATTTGTTTCATTTGTTTCATTATAGGGAAAACTGCTAAGTCTTGGTCGTATTTTTAGGTTTCATTGCATATTTGTTCAGCTATGGGATTAAAGAGAGATAAAATAACAAATAGGGATGAATTGATGATAACATATGATTATATGTTAAAAAGAGTGACAAATTTTTTGTTTCATTTGTTACATAGGGTAAACTGCTAAGTCTTGGTCGTAGTTTTAGGTTCATTGCATTTTTGTTCAGCTATGGATTAAAAGATAGATAAAATAACAAATAGGGACGAATTGATGATATGTGATTATATGTTAAAAAGAGTAACAAACTTTCGTTTATTACATAGGGAAAACTGCTAAGTCTTTGTCGTATTTTTAAGTTCATTGCATTTTTGTTCAGCTATAGATTAAAAGATAGATAAAATAACAAATAGGGACGAATTGATGATATGTGATTATATGTTAAAAAGAGTAACAAACTTTCGTTTATTACATAGGGAAAACTGCTATTGTCTTGGTCATATTTTTAGGTTCATTGGATTTTTGTTCAGCTATGGATTAAAAGATAAGATAAAATAACAAATAGGGACGAAGTGATGATATGTGATTATATGTTAAAAAGAGTGACAAATTTTCATTTGTTACATAGGGAAAAACTGCTAAGTCTTTGTCGTATTTTTAAGTTCATTGCATTTTTGTTCAGCTATAGATTGAAAGATAAGATAAAATAACAAATAGGGATGAATTGATGATAGCATGTGATTATATGTTAAAACGAGTGACAAATTTTCATTTGTTACATAGGAAAAACTGCTATGTCTTGGTCCTATATTTACGTTTCACTTGTTAAGCTGGGGAATAAAAGAGAGATAAATTAGCAAAGAGGGACCAATTGTTGATGATATGTGATTATATGTTAAAAAGAGTGACAAATTTTCATTTGTTACATAGGGAAAACTGATATGTCTTGGTCATATATTTAGGTTTCATTGCTGTTCAGCTATGGAATTAAAGAGAGATAAAATAACAAATAGGGATGAATTGATGATATGTGATTATATGTAAAAAAGAGTGACAAATTTTCATTTATTACATAGGAAAAACTGCTAAGTCTTTGTCGTATTTTTAGGTTTCATTGCATATTTGTTCAGCTATGGGATTAAAGAGAGATAAAATAACAAATAGGGATGAATTGATGATATGTGATTATATGTTAAAAAGAGTGACAAATTTTCATTTGTTACATAGGGAAAACTGATATGTCTTGGTCGTATTTTTAGGTTTCATTGCTGTTCAGCTATGGAATAAAAGAGAGATAAAATAACAAATAGGGATGAATTGATGATAACCACTAATTATATGTTAAAAAGAGTGAGAGATTTTCATTTGTTACACAGAAAAAACTGCTATGTCTTAGGCATATATTTAGGTTCCTTTGAATTTTTGTTGAGCTATGGAATAAAAGAGAAATAAAATAATAAATAGGGACGAAATGAGGATAACATGTGATTATATGTTAAAAAGAGTGACAAATTTTCATTTGTTACATTTGTTTCATTATAGGGAAAACTGCTAAGTCTTTGTCGTATTTTTTAGGTTCATTGCATTTTTGTTCAGCTATGGATTAAAATATAAAATAAAATAACAAATAGGGATGAATTGATGATATGTGATTATATGTTAAAAAGAGTGACAAATTTTCATTTGTTACATAGGGAAAACTGCTATGCCTTCGTAGTTTTAGGTTCCATTGAATTTTTGTTGAGCTATGGAATAAAAGAGAAATAAAATAATAAATAGGGACGAAATGAGGATAACATGTGATTATATGTTAAGAAGAGTGACAAATTTTCATTTGTTACATAGGGAAAACTGCTATGTCTTGGTCATATATTTAGGTTCATTGCATTTTTGTTCAGCTATGGAATAAAAGAGAAATAAAATAATAAATAGGGACGAAATGATGATATGTGATTATATGTTAAAAAGAGTGACAAATTTTCATTTGTTACATAGAAAAATTTGCTATGTCTTGGTCATATATTTATATTCCATTGCATTTTTGTTCATTTATTGAATAAAAGGAGATAAAATAACAAATAGGGACAAATGGATGATAACATGTGATTATATGTTAAGAAGAGTGACAAATTTTCATTTGTTACATAGAAAAATTTGCTATGTCTTGGTCATATATTTAGATTCCATTGCATTTTTGTTCATTTATTGAATAAAAGGAGATAAAATAACAAATACAGATAATTTGATGATAACTTGTGATTATTTGTTAAAAACAGTTAAAAATTTTCATTTGTTACATGGGAAAACTGCTATGTCTTGGTCATATATTCAGGTTTCATTGCATTTTTGTTCAGCTATAGAATAAAAGAGGGATAAAATAACAAATAGGGACGAATTGATGATAACACGTGATTATGTCTTGGTCATATATTTACGTTTCATTTGTTCAGCTGTGGAATAAAAGAGAGATACAATAGCAAATAGGGTCGAATGGAGGATAGCATGCTATTATATGTTAAAACGAGTGACAAATTTTCATTTGTTACATAGGAAAAACTGCTATGTCTTGGTCCTATATATAGGTTTCATTGCAATTTTGTTCAGCTGTGGAATAAAAGAAATATAAAATAGCAAAGGGGGACAAACTGTTGATAATTTATGATTATTTGTTAAAAAGAATGACAAATTTCCATTTGTTACATAGGGAAAACTGCTATGTCTTCGTATTTTTAGGTTCATTGCATTTTTGTTCATTTATTGAATAAAAGAGAGATAAAATAACAAATAGGGACAAATGGATGATAACATGTGATTATATGTTAAAAAGAGTGACAAATTTTCATTTATTACATAAGGAAATCTGCTATGCCTTGGTATTTTCTTTAGTTTTCAATGCATTTTTGTTCAACTATGGAATAAAAGAGAGATAAAATAACAAATAAGGACAATTTGATGATAACAACTAATTATATGTTAAAAAGAGTGACAGATTTTCATTTGTTACATAGAAAAAACTAAGTCTTTGTAGTATTTTTAGGTTCATTGCATTTTTTTCAGCTATGGATTAAAAGATAAAAAAAAATAACAAATAAAGATGAATTGATGATATGTGATTATATGTAAAAAAGAGTGACAAATTTTCATTTGTTACTTAGGGAAAAGTGTCTTGGTCGTATTTTTAGGTTTCATTGCATATTTGTTCAGCTATGGGATTAAAGAGAGATAAAATAACAAATAGGGATGAATTGATGATAACATATGATTATATGTTAAAAAGAGTAACAAACTTTCGTTTATTACATAGGGAAAACTGATAAGTCTTTGTCGTATTTTTAGGTTCATTGCATTTTTGTTGAGCTATGGATTAAAAGATAGATAAAATAACAAATAGGGACGAATTGATGATATGTGATTATATGTAAAAAAGAGTGACAAATTTTCATTTATTACATAAGGAAATCTGCTATTGTCTTGGTCATATTTTTAGGTTTCATTGCATTTTTGTTCAGCTATGGATTAAAAGATAGATAAAATAACAAATAGGGACGAATTGATGATATGTGATTATATGTTAAAAAGAGTAACAAACTTTCGTTTATTACATAGGGAAAACTGCTATTGTCTTGGTCATATATTTACGTTTCATTTGTTCAGCTGTGGAATAAAAGAAAGATAAAACAGCAAAGAGGGACAAATTGTTGATGATATGTGATTATATGTTAAAAAGGGTGATAAATTTTCATTTGTTACATAGGAAAAACTGGCTACTTAGGAGAGGATATTATAGCTTGGTTCTTACTTTTAACTCTAAACATTCCAACACTTAATACATATTTCTTTTATTTCTTTTGATTCTTTTATCTTATTTATTTTATCTTATTTTATTTTATTTCATTTTATTTTCTTTCACTTATTTATTTTTTTCATTTATTTTATTCACTCAATACATACCTATTTCGTTTATTTTTGTTTTAATTCATTACCAATTGAATTTTTTATATAAACATTACCAGTTATTTGACAGTTTTTGGTATGTTTAGTGTGAACTTTAAATTAAATTTTTTTCCAACTATGGAAAAAAGAGAAACACATAAGATATGAACACTAATTTTAAAATATTATGTGATTCTATGTGGAAAAGTGTGATACAATTCCATTTGCTAAATAGGGGTTTGTTTTTTAGGCTTTATAGCATTTTTTTTCAGTTGTATAAAAGAGAGAAAATGTAAGAGAAACGGCAGAATTGATCATAATATACTATTTTATGTAAATAAGAAGATATAATTAAATTTTTACGTACAGGAAACTTTTATCTAGGTACTTTTTTAAAGTTTTATTGCATTTTTGTGCATCACTATAAAAGAGAAAATAAGAGAAAGGACCAAACTGATTATAATATGCGATTCTTTATGAATAACGGAAATATATTTATATTTTTTACATAAAGGAAACTGTTATATCTAAGTTCTTTTTTAAAGTTTTATTGCATTTTTGTGCGTCAATATAAAAGAGAATTTAAGAGAAAAGACCTAATTGATAATAATAATATGTGATTCTTTGTGAATAATGGTGATATTTAATTTTTTTATTTACAGGAAACGTTATATCTAGGTTCTTTTTAAAAGTTTTTTTTTTTGCGTTTTTGTGCATCAATATAAAAGAGAAAATTATAAGAGAAAAGACCTAATTGATGATGATATGTTATTCTATATGAATATATATTCATGGTGATATATGTAATTTTTTTGCATACTGGAAACTGTTATAGCTAGGATCTTTTTTAAGTTTTATTTTATTGCATTTTTGTGCATCAATATAAAAGAGAAAATTACAAAAGAAAGGACGGAATTGATGATAATATGGGATTCTATGCAAATAATGCTGATATATTTTCATTTGTTATATACGGGAAACTGTATCAAGTCTTATTTAAAGTTTTGTTGCTGTTTTGCGCAGCTGTATAAAAGAGTAAAAAATAAGAGAAGATACTGAATTGATAATAGTATATGATTTTATGTGAATTAGTGTTTATATAAATGCTTCTTACACAGAGGAAGCTCTTATATCTTGTTCCCAGTTTGGGTTTTTATTACATATTACCACTAGCCTGGAAAGAAAAATTACCTGGTACATTATTTTGCTACTACAAATTTAGAGTGTGTATGATTTTATTAGGAATAACTATATTAATTTTTTTATTTTTCTGAGTATTTCATAATTATATTTCAATCTGAATCAAGTTACAACGCCATGGTGTACCTTCATAACTCATCAGCTGTAATCAGTTTTCAAAATTTTAATTTTATAAATGAATAATCGTAATTTAGGATATGATGAATTTGTTTAATTAATTTTTTACTGTTGTCAATTTTTCATAACTTATAAATTATTCATTTTAATTTAATTTGATGTATAATCTGATAAATGAGCAAATAGTTTCAGAATTTGTATTCAGAACTGATGTAATATTTCGTCATGCACTCCAATTTTATATTGCAATCCTAAATCTATATTATTTTTTTTCAGTACGCCTCTGTAACCGGTCTACAATAATGAAACACAAATTTATCATTTTGTATAAATGTAGTTCCAAAAACGCTTTTCAAACAGTTGAAACAATGTTTTTAAAAACCATTTTCAGTTCTGAACGAGATATCTACATAACAATAATTCTCAATAATTGTTAATGCTAAAACTCTCCACCAGATGGCAGTTCTTGCGCTTAACTCAGATTATACCGTTTCCTTAAGAAACGAAACTGACTTTGATGGAAAATAATAAATTCTTGTTTAATCGGAATTCTTGTGGAGTCCGCATATTTTTTTTATTTTTTTTTTACTTTTAATGTATTGATTGTACGGTGGAATATAGAAAAAACAATGAAAGTCCATTTCCTTTCAAATATGATTCGCGCCATATATGGAATTAATGTGTTAGCTATTTCTTTTCTTGTAAACAACAAAACTGAATCACCTAAAGACTAAAATTAAACTATAATTGTAAATTCATCTGATCTTCGTAAGACTTCATTAAAATCTGAAGACACACTATCATGTAAAATATAATGCGCACTATATGCGTGAAAAACTTTTTTCCTTTGTACTTTCAAAAAAATAATATGCGCGTTATGAACCTGTAAATACCGTAAACATTAACCCTTCCCTGTTTTGCCCGTATGCAGTACGGGCACAGTTTTCGGGCCTTTACAGATTTGGTCGTACGGCGTACGGGCAATCTGATTTCAATTTCGCTTGCACTGTTTCGGCCGTATTTTTTCCAGTTTTAGTAACAAATTATTCGTATAGTAATTTATTCTTCCAGTAAATGATAGTTTGCAGTTTATTGTATTGTCTACTCTGATTGGTACAAAAGCGCGAGTTCTTTCGCATGTT
>CM063497.1:103176124-103203624 GCA_032207245.1 Pardosa pseudoannulata | reverse complement strand
TAATTTTCTTGTGTGAACTTGGCAATTTGATGTCTTGATATTTTTAGGTGTGCAAATTTATATGTTAGGTATCAAAAATTCTCAGTTGGGAAAACCTAGGAATTATCCTGTTTAGTTACATGGGTTTTGTAACATCCTTATACAGTTAAGTATAGAGGCGTTTAGTGATAAATACTTATATTGTCTAAGTATAACATTCAAAAGTTTTTTCGTCTCCTTTAAATTTACACCAAGTCTTTCAAAAAATATTTAAAAAAATATTTTCTGCAAATCACTTTTCTTGTTGTTTTGTGGAGGAATTACGTTTTCTTCATCTGATATGATAAATTATTCTGTGTGAATTTTTAAATTTGATCTCTTGATTTTTTTAGATGTTCATATTTAGATGTTAGGTATCAAAACCTCTCAGTTGGGAAAACCCAGAAATTATCAGGTTTAGTTGCATGGGTTTTGTAACATCCTTATATATTAATATATAGAAGCCTTTACGGATAAATACTCCTAAATAAAAGTGTAACATTTAAAAGTTTTTTAAAAGTTTTTCAAAAAATATTTAAAAAAATTATTTTCTGCAAATCAATATTCTCGTTGTTTCGTGAAGGAATTACGCTTTTTTCATCCGGTACATCCATGCTTGATTAAATGTTTATAATATTTAGTTTTTCATAATCAAAATTACATTATTAAAATCATAATAAAAATAATTCACCTACAAAATTGTTTCATTGACAACCAGAAAGCTACGCTGAATTAGAGTGCAAAATCAACAGCTTTAGCTCTTAATTGTATAATTAAATAAGACATCTTGTTTATGTCTCAACTCATGTATCAGTATATTAAATTTAGATAATCCCGTAGAAATGTATTCAAATATGAACAATGCATTCAGATGAGATAGAAGGCACAATAAACAGTTTAACTTTACAGTGAAGATTATTTAGATAAGCAGGAAACTTTTCTATTAAGGTCGAAGAAAGGAGGAAGTCAAAAGAAATTTTACGAATTACAAAAATATTACTCTCTATAAACGGGATTTGCACGTTAACAGCGAGTTATGCCCCATGGATTATTATCATTTTATCATCGAATTATTTTGATTTCTTTGTTAAATCGGATTTCTTGTTAAATCAGGGCTCGTTTTAAACGGGCTCTACTGTATTTGAAAAATTTAAAGGTTTTGGATTACTTAAATTTTTTAGTATGCAAAACTTATTTACAACTTTATCCTTCTTTCGAGAAAAATATTTAAACACACAATATCTTCTCTTAAAAATTTACATAGTTCCTGATAAATCACAGTTAGTAATATTTATCACAATTAATGAAACAATTTTATAGGTGAATTAATTAGTGTAATCATTTTAAGATTACACTAATTCATTCACGTATATAATTGTTTCAATGATAATTTGAAATTGAACTTTATCCTCTATTAATGTGCAAAATCGACAGCAGGCCTGATACTTTTATAACAAAAATAAGACATCTCGTTAATATCTTAATACATACATTAAAATATCAAATATAGATAATGCCATAAAAAAGTATTTAAATCTGATACATTGTATTCATAAGGGATTGAATGCACAATAAAAAAATTCAACTTAAAATCTAGCATTCATATTTGATACAATGCACAATAATCTATTTCACTCTAGAGTGAAGATTGCGCTTAAGAAAATTGTTCCGTAGAAGCGAATAGAAATATTATAAATGTTAAAAACATTGCTAGCTATAAACGGGAATTGCTCGTTAACAGAGATTTATGCTCCCACAGACTATTATTATTGCATCATTCAAGTGTTTCTATTTCCTTGTTAAATCAGGGCTCGTTATAAACGAGTTGTACTGTATTTGAAATGTTTAAAGGTTTTAGATCACTTATATATTTTAGTATGCAAAAATTATTTACAACCTATACCTATGTAATAGCTAACCTATAGCCTATAGTCTGTATAATTTTATATAATATATAAAATTTTATAGGTAAATTAGAGCAATCCTAAAAAGATTACACTAATTCACCTATATAACTCTTTCAAAGACAATCAGAACGTTGTGTTCCATTAGTGTGCAATATCAAATTTAGATAGTGTCAAAGAAAAGTATTTAAATCTGATACAATGCATTCACATGTGATACAATGCACAATAAACAAAAACACTTAAGAGTGAAGATTACTCTTAAAAAACTGTTCCGTAGGAAATGAATAGAAATTTTTTAAATCACAAAACCATAGATCGCTTTAAACGGGATTTGCTCGTTAACAGAGATTTATGCTGTTGCAGAATATTATTATTGTATAATCTAACTATTTCGATTTCCTTGTTAAATCGGGACTCGTTATAAACGAGTTCTACTGTATTTCAAAATTTTAAAGGTTTTAGACAACTTAAGGGATCATACGGTTCATACTATTTTTACTGCCTATACATTTTACTTACAGACCTTAGGCATAACCCTACTTACTTTTTTCTTTGTTTTTTGTTTTTATTTAATATTTATAGTATTTAAAATAGAATTTGTGAAAAATCAAGTTAATGTTTTTGTAAGTTAAATATAGTTACAATAAACAGCTGACAAGTTTTTATTCATAATTCTTCTAAATATTAGAAATTCTTTACGCCGATTATTTTACAAGGTTCAGAACTGAAATCTTTTTCCCATTTTTTATGAAAATATCCAATTTTTTTTTCTAGATTTAACAATCGCATGACCCCTTAAATTTTTAAGTAAAAATTACTTACAACTATATCTTTAAGAAAAAATATTAGAACATAATATTTGCTCTTAAACTTTTACATATGTATGTGATAAATCATCTGATATCATATCAAAAGCATTTGTCATTATCAATCTTTTTAAGATCACACTTATTCTCTTATGTAATTGTTTCAATGACAACAAGAAAGTTACGCTCCAGTGGTATGTAAAACTTTCAGCATGAGTAATACTTTGTATAACAAAAATTAAATATCGTGTTAATATCTTAACACATTTATATCAATACATAAAATTTAGATAATGCCATAGAAAAATATTTAAATCTGATACACTGTATTCATATGTGATACAATGCACAATAAACAATTCCACTTAAGAGTTACGCTAAAGTAAACTGTTGCAGTGAAGTCGCAGAAAGTGGATAATTTTTTTTATAAATCAAAAAAACATTGTTCAATAAAAACGGGGTTCTCACGTTAACAGCGATTTGTGCTTCCACAGACTGTTATCACTGTGATATCCAGTTGTTTTGATTTTCTAGCTAAATCTGATCTCTCGTTAAATCAGGGCTAATTATGAACTAGTATTGCAGAATTTGAAATATTTAAAGGTTTTAGGCACATTAAATTTTATAGTATGCAATTACAACTATATCTTGCTTTTTAGAAAAAAATTGAACACACACTGTTATCACCTACAATTTTACATACGTATGGCACAAATCATTGTCAATAATATTTGACATAATCAATATTCAAAAGATTTCTAATTTACCTATAGAATTGTTTCAATGTTAATCAAAAAGTTACGCTCCATTAGTATGCAAAACTGACAGCATGGGTGATACTTTGTATAACAAAAATTAAATATCGTGCTAATATCTTAACAGATATATCAGTACATCAAATTTAGATAATGTCATAGAAAAATATTTAAATCTGATACACTGTATTCATATGTGATACAAGGCACAATAAACAATTCATTTAAAGAGTAAAGATTATGTTGAAGGAAACTAATCCTGTGAGGTCGTAGGAAGTGAGTAAGAAATTTTTTAAAACTCTAAAACATTGCTAGCTATAAACGTGGTTCGCTCGTTAACAGCGATTTATGATTGCAGATACTATTATCATTGTATCATTAAAATGTTTTGATTTCCTCGCTAAATCTGATCTCTCGTTAAATCATGGTGAATTATAAGCGAGTCGTACAGTATTTGAAAAATTTAAAGATTTTAGTACCTTAAATTTTATAGTATGCAATTACAACTATATTGTGCCGTTGAAAAGTATTGAACATACTCTTTTCCCCTTCAATTTTACATACGAATGAGACAAATTACTGTCCATAATATTTGTCATAATCAATCTAAGATCACACTTATTCTCTTAATAATTGTTTTAATGACAAACAGAAAATTACGCTCCGATAGTATGCAAAACTTACAGCATGGGTAATGCTTTGTATAACAAAAATTAAATATCTTGCTAATATCTTAACAGATATATCAGTACATCAAATTTAGATAATGCCATAGAAAAATATTTAAATCTGATACACTGTATTCATATGTGATACAATGCCCAATAAACAATTTCTTTTAAGAGTGAAGATTACGCTGACTGAAATTAATCCGGCGAGGTCGTAGAAAGTGAATAAGAAATTTTATAACACACAAGAAACATTTCTCGCTGTAAACGGGGTTCGCTCGTTAACAATTATTTGTGCTTCCAGAGACTATTATCAATGTATCATTCAAATGTTATGATTTTCTCGCTAAATCTGATCTCTCATTAAATCAGAGAGTTATAAACGAGTCTTAAATTTAAAAAAATTAAAGAGTTTAGTACCTTAAATTTTATGTTATGCATTTACAACTATATCGTGACTATGAAAAATATTGAACCCACACTATTTTCAAGTACAATTTTACATGCAGATGGGACAAATTACTATCCATAATATTTGCCATAATCAATCTAAGATCACACTCATTCTCTTATATAATAGCTTTAATAACAACCAGAAAGATACATGCTCAATTAGTATGTAAAACTGACAGCATGGGTGATACTTTGTATAACAAAAATTAAATATCGTATTAATATTTTAGCAGATATATCAGTACATCAAATTTAGATAATGCCATAGAAAAATATTTAAATCTGATACACTGTATTCATATGTGATACAATGCACAATAAACAATTCCACTTAAGAGTGAAGATTACGCTGAAGGAAACTAATCCTGCGAAGTCGTAGGAAGTGAATAAGAAAATTTTTAAAACACAAAAACATTGTTCGTTATAAACGGGGTTTGCTCGTTAACAGCGGTTTATGCTTCCAGAGACTATTATCAATGTATCATTCCGTTTTGATTTTTTAACACATAAATCCGAATATAATGTTTAGATAATACCAAAGAAAAATATAAATCATATACATTTTATTCATAAGGGATACAATGCACAACGGCAATGCAAAGCAGATATGGTACTGCTGAACGAAGAAAGCTACATTGATACTATCTTGTGAATTAATAGTACATAAGATGCAAGATACACGTAATCTTGCAGTAATATATGTAAGTCGATAGAATCAAGAATATATTCTGAGTCGTGAAATCAAGATACTATTATTAAAGATGAATATCTGGATTCCTTAATAATGAACATTACAAGAGATGAATAAATCAGAAATTTTAGACCATCATATTAAATAAAAAAGTAGAAAAATATAAACGAATAAATGGTCACATAAATAATAGCTTACACATATATAGAAAGAAATAAAAATAAGAAATTCGCTTTTCTTTCTAAGCACAATATTTATTCTTTATATATATATTATATATATATATATTTATATATATAATATATATATATATATATATTATTATATATATATATATTAAACTGACAGTGCTCACAGTGTTATATCTATTAGAATGAAAACATTGTAAAAAGATTGCGAAAAAAAATTAGTTCCAAAAGTCAGCTAGGGGAATAATTTACGCTGTCTTAAAGAAAATAGAGTGTAACAAATGCAATTAATATAATAAAATTATTTATTATTTATTTCTGATTTAGTTTAAGTCAATATGCAACACTTTTAAAAAAGCGTAAAATCTACATAAACACCGATAAAGTCTCGTGATTGCAATATCACAGAAAAAGTTCTTTATTCAAATTTCACGTTACATCCATTGGCACAGTTAAGAAATTAATTTCCGTACTGTTTGCATTTGTTAACACTCTATTTTATATTATGCAAATATTAGTGCAAAATGTTTTTTCAATGCCCGTTTTTGTCTTTAACAAAATTACGTACTAAGAAGAAAATACTGTACCATGTCAGTTTAAGATGCACCCGTACAAATATATAAAAAAGAAAAAAAAAAAAATCATATAGAAAAATATATTAGAATTAACACTATATTTTAAACTATACACAACATATATATATATATAATATATAACTATATATATATATATATATATATATTATATATATATATATATATATATAAATATATACATATAAAATATAAAAAACATATATATATAACTATATATATATAAATATATACATATATATATATATATATATATATATATATATATATATATATATATATATATATATATATATATTAATTGTAATTATTTAATAAAAAGTAACTATAATACAATTTTTCTTTGTTGACCTTAGTAGGAATTGACTTTAATTTTTTTATACATTACTTGTTAAGTTTTTATCTTTAAAAAAAATTTTTTTACTGCATTTGACAGTCAAAGAAATGACCACTTTTATTTTACATGTTGTTACTCTTATCGATACTAATAGTTTTACGAAAATAATGAGGCACTCTATTCTAAATGAGTAAAAACTAAAACTTTGCATTTATTCAGTCATAAGTGGTTTATTTTTCGTTACATAAAATATGTAACACCAACTATGAAATTTCATTATTTTTCACTGTGTCAGAAATATGTTTTTATAATACATAATTTAGGAGATATCTAAAAATACCTGTACAATATACGACCTTAAAATATCTCGAAAAATTGTGGAGAAAAATTATTAATATTTGAAAAAGTTTAAAGAACTTATTTTATTAAATGAATTGTTCATACACACTTTACGTTTCTGAATGGGTTCCAATTGATTTATAAAATGCAAAACTATTATTTTGTTTGCCTTAATACTTAACTGTTTAAACGCGGAATTAAGAAAGAATAGTCCCAATGACTTGAAATTTGGTTATTATATTAATTAAGAGTATATAAATACAATAAAGTTTTAAAATTAGGTGAAAAATTTTGAGGGTGTTTTTAGAGATGTTCCATTATTGGAACATTGGCGTGTTACATGGTTATTTTTTGCATATTTTTAAAAGCTCATGAAAATGGTTAATTTAATGTCTAATAATTATATTATCTTCTTAATATTAACTGTTTTGTTTATTTATCTTTAAATAATGTACAATTGAAAACTATTATGACACTATAGAATTTATGCAATTTTGGTACCGTTTTTTTTTTCAGTTCTGTCGGATTATCGAATTTCACTATTTTTTTCCATTTTAGTACAAGGTTTTCAGATTTTCATTTCTTCTTGGTCCTTGGACCCTGTTTCTGAAATTCGCCTTCATATTACACCTTTTTTTAAAAAAAACGTCGACTATTCCACACACATCGAATGGCGTAACAGCATCTAATTTATTTTCATCAATATCTTCTTCATCGATTATATCACAAGGTTCATCGGGCTCTAACTACCAAATATCTACATCTTTCCAATCAGAATCCGAAAGAGTTTCTAAAAAGGACAGAGCATCTTGTATTGTAAGGCATCTTTTAGACATGGTATTTGTGATGAGGTGATTTAGATCAGTAATATAATTGATTCATTCATACAAGAAGTAAAATTCCTCGGGATCTAAATCTGACCTCATCACATCTTTTGTAAAGGAAAGAGGACCATAAAATTATATTCTACGTATATTGTTGTTTTACGTTGTCTCTTCTAATCCCAGTTGATTAGATCCGTCTCGTATTGACATAAAATAAGAATGTACCTTTGTGGAGTTATTTATAGTCCCTAAGGGACAGTGCCCAATTAGAAGGGATAAGGTTTACGTTGGCGGTCTCAAGGCGGGGTTTAAGCAGAAATTAGATTTTTACAACGATCCCGATACGATAAGAAGGAGAGAAGACATATGAAATTAATAAAATAAGAAAAATCTAAAAAAGGAGAAGGTGTCCAACGACGAGAGGTCTTCAAAATCCGAAACGTGTTCGCAAGTCCGACGGGAAGTGTTCCTAATATTACGACCATGACCAGACCGACGGAAGATCCATACATACCCAATCCTGATCAGCCCTCAACCAGCAGTGTTCGGGCACAACATATTAACTCACAAAGGTAATTTTATATACATTTGAAATTGAGATTAGGTCCTCTCTCTTATATTTTACATGTTTACTTAAGTATGAAAATTATTGAATAAATTAGAGTGGCACCGAATTTTGAAGGTGTGTATAAAGCATATTTTATGAAGATAGAATCAGTTTGTGTGTACATAGATGTTTTATATATCATTATAATAAATTTAATTTTTATTTAAGCTGGTTTCAGATGCTTTTAATTTAGCGTTTAGTTTATTTTCATATCTTATGTGTGTAGTTTCTCAGAACCTGTGGTTAAATTTAGTACTAAAATACTTTTACACAACTCAATCAAAATAAATACCACTATCATTTGATCAAATTAATACCCAAATATGCGAGGACTACACGACAGTGTTTAAATTTAAAAAACCTTATATGAAAACATAGGAAGCACGCACTCATTTTTTACTGCCGTCCATGAAAAACTCTATATCAAAGAAAACAAAGAACTATTTCAGCAAGCATATTCTATAACACACCTTTTATGGGAAATTGCATTTATCTTCAAATGCACAGGTGAAAGCCTCCCCCCCCATACACACATGTTTAGCCACCTTACCTAAAAGAATTTCTTTCTATTGTTAGGACTTTACTAAAGTGAACATCAATGTCAAGTGCCAATATTATAATCTTTTTGAAGTATTGCAGATTTATATATTCATATTCTTTAGAAAAGTTGCTATTCTTATCAAAATGAAAAAGAAAATAATGTTTGCAATATCATACAATGCTTTGCACATAAATAAAAAATAAACCCTTGAAACGCCAATATTCCAATAATGGAACATAGCCATAAATATGTAAATTTTACCTTTAAAAATTAAAAAAAAGTTTTGCTTATTCTGTATTCCAGTAGGATATGTTGACTAAAGATATATTTTAAAGTATTGCTATTTAATCTAGAATTTTAGTAAATTTAATTGTAAGGGAGAATAAAATTGAGAAAATATAATAAAATTCAAAAAATTGTAAAAAAAATAAATAATTATTTAAACAAAATGAAATTTATTGTAAAAAATACTTTATAATGTCATGTTCAATTGCATGTAAAAACTATATTGTTAAGATTTTTTTACATGCAAATTTTTTTATTTTAAAAATCAAGCTCTATTATTGGAACATTGGTTGGGAAAACGGTTAAAATAAAAAAGTTGAAATGGGCACAATGTCCCTATATTTGCAATGCCTCTAAAAAGTGAAGAACTAATTGTATGGCGTCATACACAAAAGTCTGCCGACAAATTTGAGGAGCCAATCAGGCAGATCGGGCAATACGTCAAACTGAATGAAATCATTCATATGTTCCTGAGAAATCCGGGTTCTTTTTCACATTTCCTGTGTGCTGCCTTAGAGAAAACGCTTCCAGACAAGGATATTACAGATAAGGCAAAAATTTTGTTTCGTGCCTCTCTTCCTAGATTGGTTCCTAGAGTTCTTGCGAACAAAACACTGTGATCTGTCATCACAGCTCTCAGAAGAAATCGAGTAATAGCAATGTATGTTTCTTTTTAATACATTTTTAAAGTGTTTACGGATGTTTTCATGGTCGCAGAGATCATGCCAGATCCTGCTTGGATTTCCTGGTCTGTGAGATCTGATGAAAGTTATTAATTGCTCCAATGAGAAAGGCAGGCTAATCTAAAGCATTTGAGAAATTCTTGACCAAAGCGTAGTAATCATATATGCATTGAATCTCCACTAAAGCATAGAGTAGCTTCCTAAAAAATTTTTGTTATATCTTTTCAAGAATTATTGAAAAAATATTGCGGGTTTTCATTCTAATTTTAAATATTCCAAGTGTAAATTGTGTACTTATTTTTGTGATTACAGATTTTACGTGCGATTCTGTAAGGCTTTTAAACTATTTCCTTTTCAATGAGAAGAGGTCACAGTTAATTTCTCCAATAAGAAAGGTCAATAAAAAGACACAATCTAAAGCATGCACTGAATTTCAACTAAAGCTTAGAATGGCTTCCTAAAAATTTTTTGTCGTATTTTTTCAAGAATTATTTGAAAAATATTAAAGGTTTTCATTCTAATTTTAAATATTCCAAATTTAAATTTTAGGCTTATTTTCATGATTACAGAGTTTACGTGTGATTCTGTAAAACTTTAAAAACATTTCCTTATTAGTCGGTAGAGGTCAGTTATTAATTCCTCTAATAAGAAAGGTGGATAAAGAGGCACAATCTAAAGAATTTGAGAAAATAATGAAAATGTAGTTGTCATACATGCACTGAAATTCCACTAAAGCGTAGAATGGCTTCCTAAAACTTTTTTTATTATATTTTTCAAAACTTATTTCGAAAATCTCGCAGGTTTTCATTGTAATTTTAAATATTCAAAATCCAAATTAGAACCTAGTTTTATGGTTACAGAGTTCATGTGTTATTTTGTAAGGTTTTAAGAATGTTCCCTGGTTAATGGAAAAAGATCAAAGTTGTTAATCACTCCAATAAGAAAAATGTATAAAAAGGCACAATCTAAAGCATTTGAGAAAATCTTGACAATGTAGTTATCATACATGCACTGAATTTCCACTAAAGTTTAGAATTGTAAAACTTATATATTGTATTTTTCAAAAATTATTTCGAAAAACTTGCAGGTTCTCATTGTAATTTTCAATATTCCAGCTCAAAATTCAGTGATAATTTTCATTGTTACAGAGTTTATGTGTGATTCTGTACAGTTTTAAATTATTTTCTTTTGTGAGTGGGAAGAGGTTAAAGTTAATTACTCCAATGAGAAAGGCATATTAAAAGGTACAATCTAAGCCATTTGTTATCATATATGCACTGAATTTCCACAACAGCTTAGAATTTCTTTCTAAAATTGTTTTTATTTTTCAAAAATTATTTGAAAAATGTTGCAGGTTCTCATTGTAATTTTAAATACTCGAACTTTAAATTTGGTGATAATTTTCATGGTTACAGAGTTTATGTTTGATTCTGTAAGGCTTTTAAATTCTTTTTGTGTCAGTGTGAAGAGCTCAAAGATTAATAAATGCTCAAATTAGAAAGACGAATTAAAAACTAATCTAAAGAATTTGGGAAATTGTTGACCAAAGAGTAATATATGTATTGAATTTCCACTAAAGCTTAAAATGGCTTCTTAAAATTTTTTATTATAATTTTCAAAAATTATTTGGAAAATTTTGCAGGTTCGTAAATTTAAATATTCAAATTCCAAATTTGGAGCTAGTTTTATGGTTACAGAGTTCATGTGTCATTCTGTAAGGCTTTTGAATTATTTCCTTTTGAGTGGGAAGAGGTCAAAATTATTAATAGCTAAAATGAGAAAGGCATATTGAAAGGCACAATCTAAGGCATGTGAGAAATTCTAGATCAAAGTGTAGTCATCATATATGCACTGAATTTCCAATAAAGTTTAGAATTGCATTCTAAAATATTTTATTATATTTTTCAAAAATTATTTGGAAAATTTTGCAGGTTTTCATTGTAATTTTGATTATTCGAACTCCAAATTTGGTGATAATTTTCATGGTTACAGAGTTTATATGGGACTCTGTAAGGTTTTTAAATTATATCCTTTTGAGTGGGAAGAGCTCAAAGTTATTAACTGCTCCAAAGAGAAAGGCATATTAAAAGGCACAATCTAAGGCATATGAGAAATTATTGACCAAAATGTAGTTATCATATATGAACTGAATTTCCACTAAAGCTTAAAATGGCTTCCTTAAAATTTTTTATTATATTTTTCAAGAATTATTTAGAAAAATTTGCAGATTGCAAATTGTAATTTTAAATATTCTAACTACAAATTTGGTGATAATTTTCATGGTTACGGAGTTTATGGGTGATTCTGTAAGTCTTTTAAGTTATTTAATTTTGAGTCTAAAGAGGTCAAAGTTAATTACTCCCATGAGAAAGGCATTTTAAAAGTCGCAATCTAATGCATTTGAGAAAACTTTGAACATGTAGTTATCATATATGCACTGAATTTCCACTAAAGCTTAGAATTTCTTTCTGAAATTGTTCTTTATTATATTTTTCAAAAATTAATTGGAAAAAATTGTAGGTTCTCATTGTAGTTTTAAATATTCCAACTCCATATTTGGTGATAATTTTCATGGTTACAGAATTTATATGCAATTTTGAAAGGCTTTAAATTATTTCCTTTTGAGTGAGAAGAGGTCAAAGTTAGTTACTCCAATGAGAAAGGCATATTAAAAGGCACAATCTAAGAAAGGCATTTGAGAAATGCTTGACCAAAATGTATTTATCATATAAGTACTAAATTTCCACTAAAGCTTAGAATGTCTTTCTGAAATTGTTTTTTATTATAATTTTCAAAAACTATTTGAAAAATGTTGCACGTTCTCGTTGTAATTTTAAATACTCGAACTCTAAATTTGGTGATAATTTTCATAGTTACCCAATTTATGTGTGAATCTGTAAGGCTTTGAAATTATTTCCCTGTTAGTGGGAAAAGCTCAAAGATTAATAAATGCTCAAATTAGAAAGATGAATTAAAAACTAATCTAAAGAAATTGGGAAATTGTTGTCCAAAGAGTTATATATGTATTGAATTTCCACTAAAGCCTAAAATGGCTTCTTAAAATTTTTTTATTATAATTTTCAAAAATTATTTGGAAATTTTGCAGGTTCCCATTGTAATTTTAAATATTGAAAATCCAAATTTTAGTTAGTTTTATGATTACAGAGTTCATGTGCGATTTTGTAAGGTTTTAGAATGTTCCCTAGTTAATGGAAAAGGTCAAATTTATTAATTGCTCCAATAAGAATGTTGGATAAAGAAACACAATCTAAAGCATTTGAGAAAATCTTGAAATTGTAGTTATCATACATGCACTAAATTTCCACTACAACTTAGAATGGCTTCCTAAAAATATTTTCATTATATTTCTCAAAAATTATTTTGAAAAATTTGCAGGTTGTCATTGTAATTTTAAATATTGCAACTTTAAATTTGGTGATAATTTTCATGGTTATACAGTTTATGTGTGATTCTGTAAGGCTTTTAAATTGTTTCCTTTTGGATGGAAAGAGGTCAAAGTTATTAATTGCTCCAAAGAGAAAGGCATATTAAAAGGCAGAATCTAAGGCATTTGAGATATTCTTGACCAAAGTGTAGTACCATATATACACTGAATTTCCACTAAAGCTTAAAATAGCTTCCTAAAACTTATTATATTTTTCAAAAATTATTTTTAAAATTTTGCAGGTTCTCATTGTAATTTTAAGTATTCCAATACTGATTTTGGTGATAATTTTCATGATTACAGAGTTTATGTGTGATTCTGTAAGGCTTTTAAATTATTTCCTTTTGAGCGGGTAAAGGTCAAAGTAAATTACTCCAATTAGAAAAGCATATTAAAAGACACAATCTAAAGCATTTGAGAAATTCTTGACCAAAGGGTAGTTTTCATATATGCACTGAATTTCCACTAAAGCTTAGAATAGCTTCCTAAAACATTTTTATTATATTTTTAAAAAATTATTTGGAAACTTTTCCAGATTCTCATTTTAAATATTCCAACTTCAAATTTGATGATAATTTTCATGGTTACATATTTTATGTGTGATTTTGTGAGGCTTTTGAATTATTTCCTTTTGAGTGGGAAGAGGTCAAAGTTATTAACTGCTCCAACGAGAAAGGCATATTAAAAGGCACAATCTAAATCATTTGCTATCATATATGCACTGAATTTCCACTAAAGCTTAGAATTTCTTTCTGAAATTGTTTTTATTATATTTTTCAAAAATTAAATGGAAAAATTTGCAGGTTCTCATTGTAGTTTTAATTTTTCAAACTCCAAATTTGGTGATAATTTTCATGACTACAGAGTTTGTGCGGGATCTTATAAAGCTTTTAAATTATTTCCGTGTTAGTGAAGATCTCAAGGATTAATAAATGCTTAAATGAGATAGACGTATTAAAAGACAATTTAAAACATTTGAAAAATTCTTGACCAAAGTGTAGTATTTTTATATGCATTGAATTTCCACTAAAGCTTAGAATGGCCTCCGAAAAATTTTTTATTATACTTTTTCGAGAAATATTTGGGAGATATTGCCGATTCTCACTATAATTTTAAATATTCCAAGTCCAAATTTTGAGCTTATTTTCATGACTACAGAATTTATGTGCGATACTGTAAGGTTTTTAAAACATTTCCTTGTTTGTGGGAAGAGATTAATTGGTACAATGAGAAAGGCAGAGTAAAAGAGTAATCTAAAGAATTTTTGAAATTCTTGACCAAAGAGTAGTAGTCATATATGCTTTAAATTTCCACTCAAGCTTAAAGTGGCTTCCTGAAAAACATATATTATATTTATTTGGAGGACATTACCTGTTCTCATAGTAATTTTAAATATTCCAAGTCCAAATTTTTTGCTTATTTTCACGATTTCGTGAATCAATGTTTCAAGTCTTTTAGAACATTTCCTTGCTAGTGGGAAAAGGTCAAAGTTATTATTTTCTCCAGTGAGAAAGGCAGATTAAAACACACTTTCTAAAGCATTAAAAAATACTTGACCAAAGAGTATCATGTATACACCGAATTTTTATTAAAGCTTAGAGCAGCTTCCTAAAACTTTTTTATATTATTTTTCAAGAATAATTTGGGAAAACGTCGCATGTTCTCGTAGTAATTTTAAATATTCAGAATAAAAGTTTGATGTTAATTTTTGTGGTTTTAGAGCACATGTGTAATACTGAAAGGCTTTTAGAATATTTTCTTGTTAGTGAGAAGAGATTAAATTTATTAATTACTCTAATGAAAAAGATAGATTAAATGGCACAACCTAAAAAGTTCTAAGAAATTCTTGACCAAACCTAAATTTATTATACATGACATTGCATTTTGACTAAAAATTAAGATAATTCTTAAAATATTTTGATTGATTTTTTATAAAATTTTTTGTAATGTTGTCTTAAGTTTCTGTTTCAATTTTAAATACTCAGAATAATGATAAGGTTTTAATTTTTTAACTATGTTTTCATTATATTTATATATTTTTACTTATTTACTTTTATCCAAACATGTTTTATAGAATTTAATATATGTTTTTAGGTATTATCATTAACGGTTGACATTTTTTAACACAACTCCCCAATAAATGAAAGATTTAACTCTTTAAAGGTCACTCATATAAATTCTTTCGGATTTAATGAAATTAGTTCATAAATGGTATCTATGAACTTTATAAATATAAGTGAACAATTTTTCTTTTACATTTCTTGAGGGGGGTAGGGTGGAATTTGAAGGGTGTGTAAAGTGCAAAACCCTTGTACGGAGTAAGATTACATTTATTAAGATTTAATTATGCTAGGGAAACGATTATCATAAAAAGGATATAATAAAGAAAAAACGAAACAGTTTACAACCGTACGATGTCCTCATGGTAGAGCGCTACTTTTAGGTACCGGAATTCATGGGTTCAAATCCCACTGCAGGCATAGATGTCCCTAGCCGTTCGGAATTGGGTTTAAGCTGTAGGTCTCGGTCTGATTAGCCATCTTGTTGCAAAAGAGTAGACCTTAGTGCTCAAAACTAAACAAACAATTTATAAATTTTGTTTAGATGGATATTTTTTATTTGGGGTTATAAATGGAAACATCCTATTACTGACTTTTCCAGATAAAGTAAGTTTAACCACGTATATTTCAAATGAAATATGAAGCTCTTGTATACTCTCTGCTGTGAGTAGGAAATGTCATAAATATAAAAGATCTAAAAATATACCGTATGTCTTTCAAAAGCAGAGAAAGAACATGTGGTTTCGCTCTGAAACCACTGTCCGTTAAAGGGTTAAACGTTCTTTTGAAACAAAAATTTTATTCTAAATGATTTGAACTGCCCTCATATGAGTGTATTTGACTTCTTAAAAAACGTATTTTCTAATTTTCAGTAGAATTTTTAGAAATACTGATATTGTAAACTGAGCCATTTATTATGGAATATTTATTTATATTAACCTTAGATTACGTCTTTTGAAGCATTTAGAAAATATTGAAATGCTTTATATTAATAGTTTTTAAGGAACCCAAAGGCTGTATTATTCCTTTTTTAAATAATCTTAAATTTAAATTTTTTCTATACTATTATTTTATATTACTTTCTTCTACACCAACTTCTTAAAACACATTCAAGATTATTTTAAAATATTATAAATATCAGTATTTCATATATTCATTATTAAAGTTTTAAGAAGGTCCGGTACAAGGAAATGTCGTAAAAAATGTACTTTTATTTTTATTCCTAAAACATTCTATATTTTCTAAAATCATATAAAACAAATATTAAGATTCTACAATAACTATATGAGGAAAAACATTATTTAATTTTTTCTTGTTTTATAATGTTAATGTACACCACTTCCTCTTCAATGTTAAATGCGCTTGAAAAATGTTCTCAAATCATTTATTCCATATAATTATTCTATATAATTATTCCATATAATTGAAAAATGTGTTTTAGAATTTGTTAATAGGGAATCTAAATTTTCAATGGCGATTAGAAAACATTTTAGCTACGATTTTATTTTAATAGAATTATATTATTAATATATATATATATATATATATATATATATATATATATATATATATATATATATATATATATATATATATATATATATATATATAATATATATATATATATATATGTATGTATATATATATGTATGTATATATATATATATATATATATATATATATATATATATATATATATATATATATATATATATATATATGTCTGTGGTTATAAATGTATATTTATACATATATAAATATATATGTATATATATACATATATATGTATGTGTATATATATATATATATGTATATATATATATATATATATATATATATGTGTATATATATACATATATATGTATGTGTATATATGTATACATAAATGTATGTATATATATGTATATATATATATATATATATATATATATATGTGTGTATATATATATATGTATATATATATATATATATATATATAATATATATATATATATGTATGTATATATATATGTATAATATATATATATATATATATATATATGTATATATATATATATAATATATATATATATATATATATATATATATATATATATATATATATATATATATGTATATATATGTATGTATGTATTAATATATATATATATATGTATACATAAATGTATGTATATATATGTATATATATATATGTGTATATATATGTATGTATATATGTATATATATATATACACACACACACATATATATATATATATACATATTCACATATATATGTGTGTGATATTAGTCAAATTTTGTGTTATTTTTTGTGTAAAATTATTTACAATATTTTTGTAGAAAAGCCATGTTTTTCCCAAGATTTCATTAGTCTGTTTTAAGCTAATCAAATTATTTTGCACACACACATACACATATATATATATATCAACATTTCAGTAGATATTTCCTAACTTCTGGTTGTTGAGAAGCAAAGAGCTAATTAACAGTCATATAACCTATTACCTACGTATAAAAAAGTGTACCTTTCCGGAAACCTAATACGGATCCAAGCAGCGATTGCTTGCATATTCATAAAGCTTATCAAAAATTGAATTTGGCCATCTGCCGTGGAAAAGCCCCTGGAGCATCGACAACAATTTACAAGCAGTTCTAACACGGTCTCGCTGCTAATAGAGCATCAATCAATCCTTTATAGGGCTATTAATATTCACAGCAACACTACGTCCCTGTGTGATTTTCATAAATTTACCCCCTTGAAAAAAATTGATTTATAAATGATTTACCCAACAGCCTATATATAATTCACATATCACTTCTACGGTGCTAATTAGCCATGTTTGAGATGTATGCCTATTGTTTTTTTTCAATGAACAATTTTCATCGCGAATGTTTCCCTTCCCCCACCAATCCAGATTCCGGTCACGTGTCATTATAAGAGCCAACCCCATTGAGTTGCCTCAAATCAAGCATCAAGATCTTCATGCTCACATAAACTGCAGATTTATGGCGTGTTTCCGTGATTTTTCGTAAAAATGGCTGTATTACGAATCAGTAATTGTTTTCCGTATCACCGTTGTGTGACCAAAATAATACTCGAGGGGTCATATATTTCGCTAACAAGCAGTTGACATCCTCTCCCGACTTTGATGTATAGCACTTAATGATATTTCATCGCCGTTTGTTTGTCTCACATCCGGGTCATCAACAGAATATAATTTATTTTAATTGGGCCCCCTTTGAGTAAAGTAGTATGCTGTCTTGACACTTTTGTAACCGTTCATTAATGTCTCGAAAAATATCCTGATACAGAATAATGAACGTTTTTTACTTATAAACCGTATAAAAACATGACTCAACTAACGTAACCAGATTTTAGTTTATTTTCTCTAAACTACAATTATTATACCGGGACATCAACATAACATAATTTCTTTAATAAGGTCCAATTTGAGTAAAGTTGTATACATTCTTGGTACTTTTGTAACATTTCTTTAATGCTTCGAGAAATATTATAAGAGTAATGAACGTGTTCTACTTATAAACCGTATAAAAATATGACTCAACTAATTTAACCAGATTGTTTAGTTTCTTTTCGCAAAACTGCAATTATTATATAAATGTCTCAGCAATTTTCTAAAATTACAGACCAACAAACCAATGTAAATAATTTGACTGGATTGTCTGACACTAGGTCTGCAGTCCAGATATTCTTAAGAATGGTAAGTATGTCTTCTGTTACTCGTGGAACTACGAAAGTTTGATAAAGATGCAGTAGATTACAGTAGTAGAGAGGAGAATTAAGATTCATATTTACACATACTTACAATTTACGCAGTAGACAATTTGGAAAGATACTAACATTAGAGATTGGATTTTGTTTTATGCAATATGTAATTACAACATAATTTTCATTCACAGCAGATATTTTCATAAGATAACGGCTTCTTATTTTCTCTCGCTTTCTTTCCTTACTTTCCGTGGTAAGCTCTCTTGCATTAAACATTTTAACTTTAAGGTAAAAACGGTCCTAACAGAAGCCACTGAAGGCACTACCTTTCATCCAAAAATTACATACCAACAGATCAACGAAATTGGTTTAACTGGACTGTCTGAGCGTAACTCTGTAGTTCAGGTAGTCTTAATATTGGTAAATATTTCTTATTCGTGGAACTATGGAAGTGTAATATAGATACAGCAGATTAAAAAGAATTTTTTGTGATGGTGTAGGATGAACAAGTCTAGAGAGGAGAGTTAAAATTCACATTTACATATACTTACAGTTTACACAGTAGAAAAATTGAAAAGTTACTTACATTAGATACTGGATTTTGTTTTATGCAATATGTAATTACAACATAATTTATATATACTTACAGTTTACGAAGTAGAAAAATTAGAGACTGGATTTTGTTTTATGCAATATGTAATTACAACATAATTTTCGTCCAAAGATAATGGCGCCTTATTTTCTCTCACTTTCTTTCCTTAATTTCCTTGATAAGCTCTCTTACATTAAAAATTTTAACTTTAAGGTAAAAACGTTAACTTTAAGGTAACTTACAGAAGCCAATGAAGGCACTACCTTTCATCCAAAAATTACAGACCAACAGATCAACGTAATTAATTTAACTGGACCGTCTGAGCCTAACTCTGTAGTCCAGGTATTCTTAATATTTGTAAATATTTCTTATTCGTGGAACTAAGGAAGTGTAAAATAGATACAGCAGATTAAAAAGAATGGTTTGTGATGGCGTAGAATGCACTAGTCTAGAGTTGAGAGTTAAAATTCACACTTACGTATACTTACAGTTTACGCAGTAGAAAAATTGGAAAGTTAATAACATTAGAGACTGGATTTTGTTTTATGCAATATGTAATTACAACATAATTTTCATTCACAACAGTTATTTCCATAAGATAACGGTACCTTATTTTCTCTCGCTTTCTTTCCTTAATTTCCTTGGTAAGCTCTCTTACAATTAAAATTTAACTCTAAGGTGTAAACGGCCCTTACAGAAGTCAATGAAGCCACGACCATTCATCCAAAAAATTACAGACCGACAGATCAACGTAATTGGTTTAACTGGACTGTCTGAGCCTAACTCTGTAGATCAGGTATTCTTAATATAGGTAAATATTTCTTATTTATAGAACTATGGAAGTGTAATATAGTTACAACAGATTAAAAAGAATTGTTTATGATGGCGTAGAAGGCAAGTGTCTAGAGAAGAGAGTTAAAATTCATATTTACACATACTTACAGTTTACGTAGTAGAAATATTGGTAAGTTACTAATATTAGAGACTGGATTTTGTTTCATTCAATATGTAATTACAACATAATTTTCATTCACAACGGTTATTTTTATAAGATAACGGTACCTTGTTTTCTCTCTCTTTCTTTCCTTAATTTCCTTGGTAAGCTCTCTTACATTAAACGTTTTAACTTTAACTGGAAAACGACCCTTACAGAAGCCAATGAAGACACGAAATTTCATAAAAAATTACAGACCAACAAATCAACGTAATTTGTTGAACTGGACTGTCTGAACTTAGCTCTGTAGTCCAGGCATTCTATAATATGGGAAATATTTCTTCTGTCATTCGTGGAACTATGGAAGTTTAAAATAGATACAGTAGATTAAAAAGAATTGTTTATGATAGCGTAGAATGTATGAGTCTAGAGAGTAGAGTTAAAATTCACATTTACGCACACTTACAGTTTTTGAGATAGAAAAATTGGAAAGTTACTAACATTAGAAGCTGGATTTTTTTATGCAATATGCAATAACAACAGAATTCCCATTCACAACAGTTTTTTCCATAAGATAACAGAGCCTTATTTTCTCTTGATTTCTTTCCTTAGTTTCGCTGGTAAGCTCTCTTACACTGAAAATTTTAACTTTAAAGTGAAAACGACCCTTACAGAAGCCAATGAATATACATTTCATCCAAAATTTACAGACCAATAGATCAGGGTAAGTAGTTTGACTGGACGGTATAAGCCTAACTCTGTAGTCTATATATTGGTAAATATTTCTTCTATCATTCTTGAAATTATGGAAGTGTAGTAAAGATACAGTAAATTAAAAATAACTGTTTAAGATAGCGAAGGATGCAAGAGTCTAGAAAGGAAACTTAAAATTACTATTTACATATTCTTACAATTTACAGTACTAAAATTAGTAAGTTACTAATATTGGGGAATGGTTACTAATACTAGGGAATGGTTATGCTGCAAAATATAGTAGTGTAATTCTCCCAGTATTTATAGTGCAATTCTTATGCAATAATTGGCTTTCATGTTTTCCAGGCTAGCAGCATGTTCTCAGTTAGGGGCAGACTCCTGTGAAAGTTTCCCGCGTTCTACCTAATGTACGCCTTTGTTTTATTTGACTTTGGATTTTAGTGCAATTAGCCTTTTGACTGTTCCTGCTTTTACTTTGTTAATATCTGTATGACGTTTGGGCAAACGTGCGTCTTTAGCTTAAAAGCTTTCTTTTTGATTTCTTTTGTTAAGGGCTCGTTGAGTGTTTTTCCACCCAGAGACATCCCCACATCTGAAACTTTTCTTTTCAGATAGATGCTCCCCGAGGTGCAATTAAGAAATTAATATTGGAGAATGGATTTTGTGTGAAATATGTATATACAACACATTTTCATTCACGACAGTTATTTCTATAAGATATAGGCAACTAATTTTGTCTCTCTTTTCCCCAGTTTCCTTCGTTAGCTCTCTTACATTAAAAAAATTAACGTTAAGGAGAAAACAGCAGTTGCAGATGCCAATGAAGGCACGACATTTCGCCCAAAACTATTTTACAATTTGCAGATTGGGTCTGGGAGAAAATTTAGACATAACACTAAAAAGACAACGAAGGCCCTTGAAGAAGCCAATGAACGTACGACATTTTGTCCAACAGTATTTTGTATTCTGCAGCTTTGTCCTAGGAGAAAATTTAGACATAACAATATATATGGACCATGATAACCCTTGCAGAAGTCAATGAAGGCATGACATTTCACCCAACACTATTTTACAATCTGCAGATTGGGTCTGGGAGAAAATTTAGACATAACGCTAAAAAGACCACGAAGACTCTTGAAGAAGCCAATGAATGCAAGACATTTCGTCAAACAGCAATTTGCATTCTGCAGTTTTGTCCTAGGAAAAAAATTTAGACATAACAATATATAATGACCATGATAACCCTTGCAGAAGCCAATGAAGGCACGATATTTAGTCCAACACTATTTTACAATTTGCAAATTGGGTCTGGGAGAAAATTTAAGCATAATACTAAAAAGACAACAAGAACCCTTGAAGAAGCCAATGAAAGCACGGTATTTCGTCCAACAGTATTTTCCATTCTTCAGTTTGAGTCTAGAAGAAAATTGAGACGTAACACTATATAGACCACTATAACCCTTGCCGAAGCAAATGAAGGCACGACAATTGTCCAACATTATTTTACAATCTGCAGATTGGGTCTAGGAGAAAATTTATACATAATACTATATATACCATGATAACCCTTGCAGGCGCCAATGAAGGCACGACATTTCGACCAACATTATCTTATAATCTACAGATTGAGTCTAGGAGAAAAATCAGACGTAATACTATATGGAACCTGAGGAAACCTAGTGTGAGGCAATGAGACTTTTGTCTACTGGCCAACTGAAGTTCTGCGTTCAGAATTCGACTCAAACCAGATGAGCTTACAACAGGGGGATTTCTGGCAATACAGAAAACTCACGTACACATAAAGTATTCGTAAGTTCTGGACAAGATTTCCAAAGAAAGTTTTCTGTTAGCAAAGTCACGTTAGTTATAGTTTAAATAAGATTAATAAATAAATTACCTCTAAAACACAATTTGTACATGCCACACGTGACATTGATGAAAAAATACGTAAATGTTAAATAAAAGGCAGTTTTACAACTTTTAAAAGCTTAAAAAGTATAATATAAAGAGTACTTTATAAAAATATAATATACATTTTATAGTTATAGTATAAACTTTAAGTAAACTCTAAAACTAAAAACGCATTTGTTAATTCAAAAGTAATGTGAACGGTATGGTATAAAATATGTAATATAAAATAATATGAATAGGATAAATATTATAATGTAAAATAATTAGAATGAAATATGCTAGTAATGCATGCGTGTGTACATGCATACATTGTAAAATAATACGGTGAAAGATTGGGTAATGTATTATAATTAAGACTGCATATCCCCTATATAATAATAGCCTAAGTTGTCTGTCTGCGAATTTATGAAGCGGTTGTACCTGGAATGGATACCGTCGTCCATATTGGATTTTTTATGAGTTAGGGTTAGTAAAATTCAAAGCGAGTTCGAAATCCAACTCATCCTCTCCTTTTCCAGCGTTTAATAATATTATTTCAAGCCTTATTCTCTCTTTTATTCTATACTAAATTCATTATTGATAGGATGGCGAGGGTTGAGTGCAATATTTAAATTTCTGGACTGTTTTTACTTGACCCTTATATATTCTAACCATTTTCTCCATCACGTGTAAGCTGGTAGGGTGTCTATCCATTTGATCGTCGTACTTCTCAGGTTGATGGTTCTGCCCCCGACGTAGCCGAATTTTCCTAAATGTCTAATTAATTTAATAATTTCTGCTTTTTATTTTCAATTCTTATTCCTAAAGTTGTTTTATTATTTTTAAAATAAATTTTTACCATTTTTCAAATTTTTATGATTTTTATTATTTTTATTTTATTAAATTCACATATTACCATTCACGTATCACGTATTATCAAGCCCCATTTTAAGAGCAGGCGATTAAATGTATCAATTTATCACATAATAAATAACTAAAAATAACAATTTTTTTAGCATTATGACGTCATTCCTTTAACCATCTTATTTAATCATTTATTTTAGATTATTTAAATATCTTCTGCATTATTTCCATACGTTTTATTACTAAACTTAGATATTACGTAAATAATTTTCTTAAGGTAATATTTTGTTGCAAAATAATTCTCAGCCAAAAAACAAACCAATTTTTTTTCCTGCCTCATAAGGTACTTTACAATTATGGAAAATGAAAAATTTTACTGATCCCGTCATATGACGGGCTATATGCTAGTAAATAAATAAAATAAAAGATTTGAAAAAAAATTTTCAATTTTACAACTCCTCTTCAACCTACACTCAAAATACAGTTTTTTTTTTTTGTTTGTTTAAATTAATTTTACAATTTACACTAAATCACAAATTTGTGATGAAAATCACACTCAGTTTATTTAATTTGTGATTAAGTGAATGTTTCAGTCTATTTAGTATGAATGTTATGTGTTTCTTTTGTGTTTTCTTTGTTAATTCAATTAGATTTTAAATATTCAATTTTTGTAAAATTTTTCCTCAAAATGTTGTTTTTGTTTATGTATCAATTTGTTGAGTTACGATCCCCTCGCCAGATTTCAAACGCCACGCTGCAAGCACGTCACGCACGCAAGCTGCAAGCACGCCAATTTCGCCAAATGTGGTTGAAGCACCAACAAGATCCATGATTAGAAACAGGAGAGCGGGCTAAGAAGAGGAGTTGAAATATTGAAACTTTAAAATAAAAATTTTGAATGTGAATAATAAAATTAGATTAATATATATATATATATATATATATATATATATATATATAATATATATATATATATATATATATATACTATATATAAATCCGACAGACGTTGTCCTGCTTTAACGCTGTAAATCCAAACATTGTAAAATGTTTTAAATACATTATAAATTGGACCGTTTAGATGGAAAAGTAAAGAAAGAAATATTTTAAAAATACTTGACGCCACCACACGTACAGTCATCACAAACGTAATTGGATTAAATTAAAATTTCTTCATCACTTGTACGGGGATTTGATCCTGAGATTTCCTGTACTGAAATCCGGTGCGCCGACCTCTGCGCCGCAGATATGTTGGCAGTGAAGGGTTTAGAGTGATATTATAATAATCTCAATAAGTTCGCAATTCTGCATTTTAATGAAAAAATATTTTCTATCGGATTAAATTGTGAATCTAAACCCTTCTCGAATCAACTTAATTACATACACAAAATTTCATCAAAATCAGTCCAGCCTAGGAGAACTTCTATTACAAACATAGGGACAGAAGAACTTTATATATAAAGTAACAATGGACTCCGCTTAATGTTAACTCAGTTATTGTTATCATTCGCTTATTGTTATCGAAAGCACTTGGTACGGATTTTCTCTATTCATTTGTATGTTAAAATTATCGCTTTATGTGATCGTTACATTACGGTTAAAGTTATCAGTTTTCGAACCTCATTTTAAGGAATATTTCCAATGTATAAAAAATCATAAAAATGACCCTTTTCATCATTTTCTATAGAGCACATATTAAAAATTCACATAAATGTAAAAAAATACATCAAATGCTTCTAAAATCAGCTGATTTGGTTTGGAGTGCTACGGTCTACTTTTTGCAACACGAGAGCTAATGAGACCGGGACCTACAGCTTAAAGCCGATTCCGAACGGCTACGGACATCCATGCCACTGTGGGATTCGAACCCACGAACTCCGGTTCCGAAGGCAAGCACCCTAACCTATCGGCCATCTTTCGGCCTTCTAAAATCAGATTAGTGTCCTTAAAACAACTTTAATTTATTTAAAAAATATGAAATTCGACATTCATAATCAGAAACGTACCTGGAATAATTTATTAATTATTGATGTTCCCAATTGGGAACAATGGACTGTTGCCGCTCTACTCGAAGAAATAATTTCCTCTAAGGAGAGCATTTCTTGAAAGGGGTAGAAAATGGAGGGGAATTCCCTAATTTTATGAAAGTGCATTTCAATACTATAAGCAGTCTAGTGCATTCGCTTCTCAGATATTATTTTGAAAGGTGTTAAATGTGTTTTGCCTGTGAAGTACAAGTTATAACGGCTCTTCTAATAATTGCACCAAGGAAAGTTAGGCCTCAACCTGCACCCAAATTTTACCGCCCTTTATCACAGAGAAAAATTTATGGCAATTTTCTTGTACAAACAACACAAGGTAGATGTGCACATTAAATGCAAGATTAGCTTGCAATGAGTGCAAGAAAAAATTGCATCTCCATTGCTTTCCAATATATCATGTCATGAAGGTATCAACTCATGTTTTTGATATTTGTTTAAAAGAAAATGTTGCTTTCATTTAAATTTGTAATTTTTAAACTTTATTGATATATGTCCTTAAATTTAAAAATAAATTTTAAATTCCTTCTAATTATTTTTCTTATTATTTAATATTTAATATATACATCATTCTACTCAATTTGTGAATCCAGTGTATAGTGATCCAGTGAATATTCCCATATATCCAGTGAATATTCCCAATGTATTCAGAACGAATCCAATCTTTACTTTTATTTCGCTGCTGATTAATTTAACGAGAATTCTCCCTCTGCCATCTAGGGAAATGGGGGATGATCAAAGGAGTGGGGTTTGCACATGTCTGGAATTTTTCAGAAATACGCACACCCTTCTAGTGGTCAATGGCTGTCAGATAAGCAGAAGACAAAACATTCTTATAAGAACTGAGAAGGAGTGCTGTAAAACGCCTTGCGCGTCCCCGGCTGCACTTTCTGAAGTCTGCACGCCACGTTCTATACCTGCCCGCCTATTTTGACTGAAGCAGGTATCTTGGGTTCGCTTAAAGCCTATGTGGCCGACAATTAATCACAGCAGCGATAAAACTCTTGACTAAACATTTATTATTAAGAAGATTTTCAAAAAAAAAAAACATAAGTACACTTCAATTCATACTCGAACAGGGCTCAAATAAGACCGAGGACAAAAATAAACTGTGCCGAGCGGACAAACCCCTCCCTCTGTCTCTTCTCCTTTCAGAAGAATAATGTCCTTTCCCCGTCGTTCCGACCGGGCATCCCTTTTTCACCCCTCTTCGTGAGGCCCTCTCCCTGTTCGCCCCCCCTCGGTCAAGTTTTCGCTTCCACGGGAAAAAAATGTCCTTTTCTGCAGCTGGTGGGGGTGGCATCGCATCTCTCGCCCCCTTCCTGTGGAACTTGCCCACCCCCTCTAGGGGTGTCCGTCTTCGGCCGCCGAAACAAAAAAACCAGGGGCCCATGTAACACCAACTCGTCTTGAGTCTAGTATTACAAGTGCCTTCACAATTTATGGCTTGTTTGCTTACATGCAGCTTGTCGATATGAAAGCCGGAAAGCGAAATGATTTAACATTAAAACAAAAAATCGAACTTTTAAATCGTTAT
>CM063497.1:103151124-103171124 GCA_032207245.1 Pardosa pseudoannulata | reverse complement strand
AATTGACATGTGTGAATGAACATACTTTAAATCACACTTACTAATGAAGCTACCAATCCACATTTTTCCAAAACGTTAATCTGACTATTGGCGATATTTACATGAGTGTTTACAGACATGACTCATATTTACACCTTAACGTGCACTCTCGAGTTAACTCGAGAGCTCTAAACTGGCTAAACTATGCACACTTTAGATAATTTGAGCAGCGTTGTACTTAATGCTGCGATAATACTACAATATTCGACAATTTTTGCAATGTTATTAAAATCCAAAATTACAATAAAAATTTTGATTATTTTTGTATTTTGTAATTTTTTTCGCAAGACAACGTTCTAAATTCTTTTTTAACAAAAAAAAATCGATTTTTTTGGGCCGGCCTTTTAAAAAAACTGTGCATTAACGGGTTAATGCATTTATAAAGGTGAAATCGGAGACTTATGCGCCAAATTTTCAAAGGTACTTAGTTCGTTTGACCGAATTGTCGTTCAAATGACAGAAAACAAAATTTCTTGGCCGAAAACATCAGTCGTACAAGAGAGATAAGCGTTTATCGAAAAGTATTATAGCTGACAAATATGTAATGGCATTTACCATAGGGTTTTGTTAACAACAGAAAAAAATGGATGCATAACTCAAATAAGATGTCCCTTTTTTTAAAGAATTATAACATAAATGAACTAGAAGAGTGTGAATCGAAAATTGTTTTAAGTTACAATAAGGAATGTCTCTATTGTATATTGTATAACAATTAAATTCATTTTAGAATGATTGCATATTCAAACCAGGGCTTTGAATTTATCGTACCGATCCAACTAAAAATATATATCGGTTTAGTTCATAATGAATAATTTTATTTTATGTATGTTATTATTTGTAATAAAAATACAATTTTATCACAAACAAAAAATGTAAGTCTATTAAAATTTAGAAGATTTTATTCTTTTTTTAATTGGTACACTAAGTTAATTTATACAATTAACCAGCATGTATTATATGAGAGGTATGCAGAGAGTGTTTTGGCATTGTTATTTACTATCAAAATTGCACTTCACAACTGAATTAAATCTGCCTTTATCAAGTAGTTTCAAGTGTAATTGAAACAGAAAATTACTAGTGAAGCAATCGAGAAGCAATGTACATATAATGACTATAATTATATTGTTCACTTAACCCGTTCCAGATTAATTTTATTTCGTTATAATGGGTCAAAAATCTCAATTGTTTTATGTTTATTTTTATACATACATAGATTTTTAAACATAATAGCATCATTCGCATACAAAATTTCCTAAAAATTAATGTAAAAAATCAAATTAAATAAATGAGTAATTTACCTGTATAGTTGGATTTCTTTGCGTCAGAAATCATTAGACTTTCGAGTCAATTCATACTAACTATAAATATAAAGCTTAGAATACCTAGATTTTATCTTGAATTAAATTTTATTTATATCCTATGCATTTACATAAATGATTATGAAATTACTAATCAAAATTTGGTCGTATATGATACAATCGAAAACACGGCACTGCATAGAGTCCAATATCGCATTATTGACAGTAGAACCTTGTTTCTCTCCTTAACTTCTTCCCTTTGATGTCTCTCTTTTGAGCAGCAAATAATCTAGTAGCCAGAAAAGTAAACAAAAGCAGGCGAAACTATAAAAATCACATGTGCGATAATTCGGGAAAGACTGATTGCACTGTGTAAAATTTCACAGTGCCCGAGCTAGACTCGGGAGGAGCCAGGATGGTACATTTCGCCTGCCCGAGTTCAGCTCGGGAAAAACCGGGAAGGGGTTAACGTCAAAACTAACTCTGAACTCTATAAATATTTTAAAGATCTAGATATAGTACAATATATAAAGATTTTGAGAATTACATGGGCAGAACACCTGGGCAGAATGGACAAAGATCGTGTAACAAAAAAGATCTTCTCAGCCAGATCCTTTGGCACCCGAAAAAGAGAGAGACCTAAACTTATGTGGCTCGACTGTTTCGAATCAGACTTAAGACTTTTGAAAATTACTAACTGGATGTCTAGGGACAGGGACAGAAGAGCTGGGAATTCGATTCTGAGGATGGCAAGGGCCCATCCTGGGATGTCTGGTTATTAAAGAAGAAGGAGAACTTAACCTTCCGAGGGGAACACACCGAGGTAAATAAGTCTCCAAAAATACGCTAAGTTTTATTGTGTCAGTGACCAAAGTGTTTTATGATTTTTTACTTCACCCTTTGTCGACTAGATTGGAATACGGGAAACCCACCCTCGTTATTGTCCCTTTACTTCCGGTTATAAATAGATATATAAATAGACATTATAGATTGTTAATTTTTAATACACATAAAGCTCGTCAAGTCTCGAAGATCATTCCATAAGAAATAATGGATTCTAAAAGTACGAATAAAAATATTTTTAAGAGAATTATTTATATTCTTTTACGAAAGTCATCCAAGATATTTAAGTGGTGCAATTAGAGATACATGTGTTACCGCAAACGAAATACTTCGAAATAGAGATTGACAAAGCCATGAGAAGCTATCAGCGTCTTTGTGCCTCAGGGAGTAGGGGTGCATCCCTCAATAAATGTCAGTCAAAGAGGGGTGCAGTTCCTAAACAATCGACCTGACCCTCCTACCTCAAAACTCCATGGAGAAAAGCACTGGCAAAAATGTACAATACATTCATTTTCGGAACGTTTTTGGAGGTCAAAAATTCTACGTGAAGCCAGCGGAATTGTACGTGCGAACCGCTTAGAGGGTTAACGTTAATTAACGTCAATTAGAAAATATTCATAAGTTGGTTACAGTGACAAAATCACTGAAAATATATCGGACAGAAATAAACCGATATCTTTTTCGGGTTCAGTTCCGGATTTAGTTCAGGTCAAAATAACGGTTTATTCCGGTTTTTGGTTTTCAGTTCAGTTCTGGTTCGAATCCTTGGTCCTGAGTAGTTATGTGAACCCTAAAATAATCTTACAGCTCTGTTTTCTAAACTGCGAATTAAGTATTTTACCCGTTTTTCTCACAGAAGTCCCGTATACATATGTCAATAAAATTACCTTCATTTTATCAGGTAAAAAGGATTTTAATTGGAGGATCAGACAAACCTTAAATTTCCAACCTCCAATTTCAACCTCCCGTTTACCTAAGGTAAACGAGTTCATCAAACAAATCAAATTTTTCAAAGATTATCGTCAGAAATCAAGTAATAATACGGGAATGCAATCCCATCATTGCAGAAATCATGTAATTTCAGTTTTATTGAAATTTTTGAAATTTAAGCAGTGTATGCAATAAAAAAACAGTTCAATTTAGACCAATGTTCGATTGTATGTTCAATGTTCAATGTACAATAAATCAGAGTTCTACCTGAGATGTTTTTTATTACATTCGAGCATGTGATACAAATGGAATCTAACATTTTCTAAATCTAATCCCCTATATAATAATGGCCTAAGTTATCTGTCCGTCTGTCCGCGAATTTATGAAGCGGTTGTACCTGGAATGGATAGAGGCATCGATATTGTGTTCTTGATGAGTTAGAGTTAGCAAAATTCCAGGCGAGTTCGAAAACATTCGAAATCGATCCCTTCCCCTTCTTCGAGTATTTATGTCATTCTTTCAAGTTCTGTTGTCCTCGATTAAAAACAGAACATTAAATTTATCAATTTATCACATAATAAATAGGTAAAAATAACCTTTTTTCTAGCATTATGACGTCATTCCTTTAACCATCTCCTTTAATCATTTCTTATTTTAAATTATTTAAATATCGTCTGCATTATTTTCATACGTTTCATCACTGAACTTAGATATTGCGTAAATAATTTTCTTTTATATTTGTATTAAATAATAGATTAGGTACATATGTGATAATTTTAAATTTTAGTCATCGATAATTTTTTGTTGCAATGAAAATTTTATCACCGGTATTAACAACAAATTCTTTTCATAAAAGTCTAGGAGTCTATTTCACGTAATAATAAATATCTAGCGTTTAACTTATATAACTTTAAAAACTAAGAAGTTTGTGTGTTTGTTTTTTATACATACCCACACAGTTTGATTTAATGAATTCAATGTGATTCTAAACTGCATTCACAGTATCGGGAGACTTTAGAGTAGTATAAAGATAAGAAAATTATTGAGTGTGTGGCACATAATTCTCAGCCTAAAAACAAACCGTTTTTTTACCTGCCTCATAGGCTATTTTACAATTCTTTATAAATATCTTTATACAATTCTTTACAAGTCTTTAAAACGTTCGAAATCCCCCTCTCCTCCCTTTTGACCATATAATGCCCTTATTTCAAGCCCTATTTTCACTGGTTAAGAGCAGGCTATTAATCACATTATAAATTATTATCACATAATAAATACCATTTTTCTAGCATTATGATGTCATTTCTTTAACCATCTCATTTAATCATTTCTTATTTTAAATTATTTAAATATTGTCTGCATTATTTTCATACGTTGTATCACTGAACTGACATATTAAGTAAATAATTTTCTTTTATTTTACATATGTGATAATTTTAAATTTAATTATCGATTATTTTATGTTGCAATGAAATTTATGTTGAATGAATTTTATCACTCGTAATAACAACAAATTATTTTCATAAAGGTCTAGGAGTCTATTTCGCGGACTAATAAATAACTAGCTTTTAAGTTACATATCTTTGAAAATTAAGACGTTTGTTCGTTTGTGTATTTGTGTTTTATACATAACCACATGGTTTGCAATCGATTCGCTCAATTTTGGACATCCTTCATATATACCGGCAAATCATCACTGTCAATATTAAAATCTCTGATGTCCATCCTATCACGTAATATGACAAGATAAATTAAAGTTGGCAACTAACATGCGGTCAGTAAAGATAAACAAATTATTCAGCTTGTACCAGACAATTCTCACAAATCATTTTTTTACCTGCCTTACAGGGTACTTTACAATTCTAGAAAATTAAAATTTTACAAATTCCGTCATATACGGGCAATACTAGTTTAATATATTTTTTCCTGAAAACTACATTTTTTTTCCGTGAATTATTACTATTTTATAACAGCGGCATGATTTGAAATTACAGTTTAAAATATTTCATTTATTTCCTCCAAAAACTTAAAACTCTTAGGTAATAGTACCCACCCATGTTCCATTAAAGAAGCTATACAATTGTCGGCAACTTTACCTTTGATTAAAAGTCTAGTAGGTAGTTTCAAAAGACAAGCAGGTTCTTTTTGCAAAATGATAATGCTAGTTTTCTCTTGTTTTAATGGGTTTTATTTAGCGTAATGGCAGTTTACAAATTCGATATTAACGTTCATGACTGAACATTTCCTAAAATGAAATATTTTAAAAATGTTCTCAACCCGTAAAACCTGTCTTGCCTTGCAGAAAAAAATTTGAAAGTTTGTATACATCTGTCAGAAAAAAGTATGTACAAATGTGATCTAATAAGAAAGATACAGGCGGCTTTTACGCAAAGCAATTATGCTTAAGTTTGTCGAGAGCTCGAGATTGATTCGGCTGTTTTTAGTTTTCCGCGATTGGTAACGTAGAGAAAAGTTGAGTTGAAAACAAAATGGAGCGGAGGTTGTTGCCGACGATGTCGAATATATATATATATATATATATATAAATTATATATATATATATATGTGTATGTATATGTATATAAAATATATATATATATATATATATATATATATTTATATATATATATATATTATATATATTATATATATAGAGTTATTAGAGTGAAATATATATATATATATGTATATATATGTATATATATGTATATATCTATATGATATATATATCAAATGTATTATAAAAAAATGTATATATATATTTTCTATATTTATCGAATGCATAATATTCTTATATATACTGAAATATATTTATATTTTATATATTTTACTTATAGTTGTATATATGTATATATATATATATATGTACATATATATATATGTATATATATATATATATATTTTGTATATATATATATAAAAATATATATGTACATATATATATATGTATATATATAATAAAATATAATATATATATATATGTATATCATATATATATAATATGTAATATCTATGCATATAAATATGTTGTATAAATATGTAATATTTATTGTACATATATATAGCAATATATGTATATATCAAAAAAATGTATTATATTATATATAATATATAGATATATATATGTACATATAAATAGATATATAGTTTTATATATATATATATGTTTATATATATATATTTATATATATATACTATATATATATGTACATATAATATATGTAATAAATATATATATATAAATATGTTATCACAATATATATATGTATTTCTATGTACATATATAAGTATCTAATATAATATATATATATATATATATATATATATATATATATATAAAAAAAATATATGTTAATTTATAGTTTAATAAATATATATATATATATATTTTATATCATTTATATATATATTAAATATTACATTATATACAATTTTATGTCTCATAATATAATATATATATACAAGCAAGAAAAAAATAATATATATGTCACTTCAAAAATGTACATATATATATGTATAGTTTATATGTTTTTTATATATATATATTTTAAAAACTATATAGATTTTTATATAAAGTTTACTTTTGATGTATAGTATTTTCATATATCTTTTGTCTTATATATATGTATAATATTATATTTGATTGGATTGGGAAGGAATGCTACGTCATGAGACCGAACCTAGTGTTTAAAGCCGTGTTTCCACTCACCAGAAGTCGGTGCAAGGGTTGCAACTTTGATATTCTTCTGGTAAATAGTCTTATACCATAAAATTTGCGACAAAAACAAAACTGAAAATAGATTGAGCAAAACTATCTTTGCAACCAATTTTGCTGCAAAACGTGGCTACTTGTCATATAAACTAGCAAGCGAAAATTTCCATTGCATGAATAATGGGATAACGACTGAATGGACGAGAAGTGCAAATAATTTCGTAACATGAACAAACACAATCGATTTTTACAAGTTCTCCGTACGGATCCCTTTAAAGCTCTTGGCAAAAAAATGTCTGTGCGCTACCACCGAATATAGCAGAAAAATCTTTAATAATGTTTTTTTTATTATTTACATCAGAATGATCAAAATATTTTGTCTTTCCTTAAAATGTTCCATTAACTTTTAAATATTTCTAAACAAAATTTTTAAAATTTTTTTAACATTTTAATGAACTTGCTAACAGAATAAGTTTTAGATAACTTAATTTTAAATTAACAAGTTTCCTAATGGAGGTATTCTTCTATACCATAAAAAATAACTTAATTGCGTAGATGTTGCAGTCTTTTTAAAACTTAGAGAGCAATATTTGCTGCAAGTTGATTAAAGAAAGACAAGTTTGCTGCAAACATTTCTATCGGGGTATTGTTTATACCTCTATGTGAATAAACTCTACAAAATGTTTCTAACTTTTCATTCAAAGAAAAGACAAAGCTATGATATTTGCAAGAGTTTAATTAGAGTGAAATCCATCTCATACTATAATTGTTCATGAATCAAAAAGTCATTAATACTCTAAATGTATTATCACACATCAAAATGTATGTATTGAAAAAGCAGTTTCAGTTTCAGTTTCCTTTTTTCAATGACGATAGCACTGATTTCTCCTGTAATGCTAAAAAAATTTCAACCAATTAATTTTTATTAAGGTTAACTGGTAATAAGGCCTTTAATCGGTTGAAAAAATTTCCAATCACACAAAAAATCCATATATTCTTCATCGGGTTTTTTGAAGAAATTATATAATTTTTTCATGCAACTTTGGCAGTAATACAAAGCAACTATGACCACCAATATTGTGTTCCAAATTACATCAATTGACATGTTTAGAAATGCTATAAGCTCGAATAGTCAGTTTGTTCAGAAGTTTCCGTATTGCATCAAAAAACAGATAGTTTAACTGAAGAAAATGTAAAGTTTGAGGAAGCTATTAGATAATTAAGAGGAAAACCGAAGGAGATAATTAGAGTGAAATGTATCTCAGATTCCATGGTGTTCATAAGTGTAAAAAATTTTGTGAAAACCAATCCGTCGTCAACCAGTATACATTGGAAAAGCAGCGAATTCAGCCTACGATACCTTTTCCGACTAAAATGTGCGGATTTATCGTGAATTATCGGTAACTATTTTTTTTCAAGACCCACATGTTGACGCATGATAAAGCCTTCAATGCGTTCAATCTGGGTTACTGGTGTTTTTGAAAAATGTTTACAATTTTTTCATGAACAGCTGCTTTAGTTGTAATAAATTAATTATACGGAATAATGTTCCCAATCACATCAATTAAACCGATTTGGCGTGTAATACAACCAAAATGCCGTTCTATTCAAGACGTAATTGAGTTTTCGTAAAGCAACGAAACATCGAGGTAATATAGAAAAAATCATTATTTTACTTCCACACATCCTAATTATTAAATGTCTACATTTATTCAATTTCATATCAGGTCCGATAATAGAGGTATAAGTGGCGATTATACAAAGCCCGCAAGCAAAATACTCACGCGATCTGCGTCTCTTCATACGTTAAAGAGTGCAGTAAATTAGTCTGCATTGTCATTTTAGGATTTTTAGGTAGCATATTATAAGGAAAGTATTGAAATCTTTTAAAAACTGGACCTCAAGATTTTGATTGATCTGAAAGTTTTGGACCTTCCTGAGTCCGAAAACACCGTTTTTGAAATCAAGTCTTTTAAGTTTGATTGTATGTGATAGCTTTGATTTGGTTTGGAGCGCTATGGTTTACTTGTATGCTACAGGAATGCTGATGAGACCGAAACCTAGTGTTTAAAGTCCTTAACATATGACCCAAATATAAACAATTTTTGTATTTGATTTTCAAATAATACTCAAGTGAGAAGAAAATTTCTACCTCTAAATATCCTTTTTATTCTAACTTTTCTTGTGTCTTTGAACCAGGATGACCCAGGTTTAGATACAAGTATTTTAAATTCGGAAAAAATAAGCATTTGATTAATCATAAATTAATAGTCAGCGATATTCATTACATTGCTATAAAATAAAGTAACCCTGCATTGGAAATGATAAAAATATTTATTACATTTAGATACGGTAAAATAATTCCTGGATTCGCAAAGTAATTTTTTGATAAAATAAAAAACTTATTATGTATTGGTTATGTATATGTCATATGTTCTTAACATATGATCGACAAATAAACAATTTTTGCATTCGATATTCAAATAATAATCGAGTGAGAATGATATTTATACCTCTAAATATAATTTTTATTATAACTTTCCTTCTGAAGCGATATCTTTGAACCAGAATGATCCAGGTTTAGATAATAAATATTTTAAACTCGGAAATATAAGGAATTAGGTTAATCATAATTTACTAGTCAGCTATAATTGTTATTATATTTTGCAGAAAAAACAAGTTATCCTGTATTGGAAGTGATAAAAATATTTATTAAATTTATGTAAGGTAAAATAATTCCTGGAATCACAATATAAATTTTTGATAAAATAAATAACTTATTATGTATAGGTCGTATCTCCCTTTATATATGACCCATACATAAATAATTTTTGCATTTGATTTCTAAATAATATGCGAGTGAGAAGGATATTTCTACCTCTAAATATCCATCTACTTTCCATCTAAAGCGGTGCCTTTGAACAAGAATGACTGAGGTTTAGATGTAAATCTTTTTAAACTAGGAAATAAACAGAATTCCACTGTACCCACACCCTAAACATAAGAAACAGCCCCACACACCCCCCAACACCCACACGACCGCATTTGATAATTCAAAATTTAATAGTCAGCTACATTCATTACATTGCTATAAAGCAAGTAATCCTGTACTGGAAATAATAATAATATTTATTACATTTATATAAGGTAAAATAATACCTGGAATCGAAAAGTAATTTTTCATAAAATAAATAACTTATTATACGGGGGTTATGTATAGGTAATAAGTCCCTTAACATATATCCCATACATAAACAATTTTTAATTTGATTTTCATATAATCAGCGAGTGATAGGTATAATTGTAATTCTAACTTTCCATCTAAAGCGGTGCCTTTGAACCAGAATTACCCAGTTTTAGATATAAAATTTTAAACTCAGAAAAAATAAGAGTCTGTTTAATCATAATTTAATAGTCAGCTATTCATTACATTGCTATAAAAGCAAGTAACTCTGCACTGGAAATAAACATAATATTTATTACATGTAAGTGAGGTAAAAAAATTCCCGGATTTCGCAAAGTAATATTTTTGATTAAAATAAATAACTTATATGTATTGGTCATATGTATGTTTATGTATACGTCTACTAACATATGACACACACATAAACAATTTTTGCATTTGGTATTCAAATAATAATCGAATGAGAAGGATATTTCTACCTCTAAATATCATTTTTATTCTTTCTATCTAAAGCGGTCCCTTTGAACATAAATGACTCAGGTTTAGATGTAAATATTTTTAAACTAGGAAATAATAAGCATCTGATTAATCCTAATTTAATAGTCAGCTATATTCATTACATTGCTATAAAAGCAAGTAACCCTGAATTGAAAATTATAATAATATATATTACATCTAGATATAGTAAAATAATTTCTGAATTCGCAAAGTAATTTTTGATAAAATAAATAACTTATTATATAAATATTTTTAAACTAAAAAATAATAAGCATTTGATTAATCATAATTTAATAGTCAGCGATTTTCATTACATTGTTATAAAAGCAAGTAACCCTACATTCGAAATAATAATAATATTTATTACATTTAGGTAAGGTAAAATAATTCCTGGATTCGCAAGTAATTTTTTAATAAAATAAATAACTTATTATGTATTGGTTATGTATAGATAATATGTCCCCTAACATATATCCCATACATAAACAATTTTTGAATTTGATTTTCTAATAATATGCGAGTGAGAAGGATATTTCTACCTCTAAATATCCATCTACTTTCCATCTAAAGCGGTGCCTTTGAACAAGAATGACTGAGGTTTAGATGTAAATCTTTTTAAACTAGGAAATAATAAGCATTTGATAATTCAAAATTTAATAGTCAGCTACATTCATTACATTGCTATAAACCAAGTAATCCTGTATTGGAAATAATAATAATATTTATTACATTTATATAAGGTAAAATAATACCTGGATTCGAAAAGTAGTTTTTCATAAAATAAATAACTTATTATACGGGGGTTATGTATAGGTAATAAGTCCCTTAACATATATCCCATACATAAACAATATCTAATTTTATTTTCATATAATAAGCGAGTGATAGGTATAATTGTATTCTAACTTTCCTTCTGAAGCGATTTCTTTGAACCAGAATAACTAAGTTTTAGATATAAATATTTTAAATAAAAATAATAAGAGTTTGATTAATCATAATTTAATAGTCAGCTATATTTATTACATTGCTATAAAAGCAAGTAACCCTGCATTGGAAAGAATAATAATATTTATTACATGTAAGTAAGGTAAAATAATTCCCGGATTCGCAAAGCAATTTTTTGATAATATAAATAACTTATTATATATGGGTTATATCTACCCTTATATCTTACCCACACGTACACAATTTTTTCCTTTGATTTTCAAATAATATTCGAGTGAGAAGAAAATTTCTACCTCTAAATATCCTTTTTATTCTAACTATCCCTCTGTGTCTTTGAATGAGAATGACCTAGGTTTAGATATAAATATTGTAAACTCGGAAATAATAAGCATTTGATTAATCTTAATTTAATAGTCAGCTATATTCATCGCATTATTATAAAAGTAAGTAAATCTGCATTGGAATTAATAATAATAATTATTACTTCTAAGTAAGGTAAAAAAATAGCTGAATTAGCAAAGTAATTTTTGATAAAATAAATAACTTATTATGTAGTGGTTAAGTATAGATAATATATCCCTTAACATATATCCCATACATAAACAATTTATGAAATTGGTTTTCAAATAATAAGCTTGTGAGAAGGATATTTCTACCTCTAAATATCAACTTTATTCTAACTTTCCTTCAGAAGCGGTGTCTTTAACCCTGCATTGGAAATGATAATAATATTTAATAGATTTAGATAAGGTAAAATAATTCCTGGATTCGCAAAGTAATATTTTTGATAAAATAAATAACTTATGTATGGGTTATGTCCCCTAACATATGACCCAAATTAAACATTTTCAAGTAATAAAAAGGGGCTGTCACGAGGTTTATAGGTTTAAAAAATGGAGAATAGTGAGTTTTCGAACATAAATTGTGAGTTAAAAGTAAATTTTCTGCACATCAATATTGATTAAAAGAATTTTTGAACATTCATTGTAAGAAAATTGTGCGAGTTTTTAAACAATGATAATGAATGAGAAACGAGTTTTGTACATTTGTAGTGAGTGAAAAGGGAGTTTTCCAACATAATTAGTGAAGAAAAAGTTAGTTTTTACACATCAATAGTGAGTAAAAAGGGAGTTTTTTGCCCACCTATAGTGAATGAAGAGGGAATTTCCAGATATCAGTAATGAGTGAAAAGTGAGTTTCCGAACATATGTAGTGAGTGAAAAGTGACTTTTCGCACATCAATAGGCAGCTAAATGAATTTTTGAACATGAATCGTGAGTAAAATGTGTGAGATTTTAACATCGATAATGAATTGAAAATGAGTTTTGCATATTTGTAGTGAGTGAAATGTGAGTTTCCCAACATAATTAGTGAAGGAAAAGTTAGATTTTTCACATCAATAGTGAGTAAAAAGGGAGTTTTTACCCATCTATAGTGAGTTAAAAGGAAGTTTCCAGATATCAATAATGAGTAAAAAGTGAGTTTTCGAACATGTGTAGTGAGTGAAAAGTGAATTTTCGCACATCAATAGGCAGCTAAATGAATTTTTGAATATCAATCGTGAGAATAATGTATGAGTTAAAACACTGATAGTGAATAAAGTGAGTTTTTGCACATGAATAATGAGTAAAAAGTGAGTTTTGTACATCTATAGAGAGTGAAAATTGAGCTTCCCAACATAAATAGTGAGTGAAAAGTTTTTAAATATAAATAATGAGTAAAAAGGGAGTTTTTGATCATCTATAATGAGTGAATAGTAAGTTTTAGATTATATGTCGTGAGTGAAAAGTGAATTTTCGCACATCAATAAACAGCTAAATTTGAATTTTAATATCAATCGTGAGAAAAATGTGTCATTTTTTTAAACATAGATAATGAATGAAAAGTAAATTTTCCCCCCATGAGTAAAAAGAGAGATTTGCACATGTATAACGAGTGAGAAGTGAGTTTCCCAGCATAAATAGTGAGTGAAAAATTAGTTTTTCAAATCAGTAATCAGTAAAAATGCAGATTTTGCCCATCTACAGTAAGGGAAAAGTGAGTTTCCAGAAATTCTATGAGTCAAAAGTGAATTTTCGTATATAAATAGTGAATGAAAAGTGAGTATTGGGACATAAATAGTGAGAGAAAAGTGAGTTTCCCAGTATAAATAGTGATTAAAAAGTTAGTTTTACACATCATTCATGAGTAAAAAGGGAGTTTTTGCCCATCTATAGTAAAGGAAAAGTGAGTTTCTAGAAATTCTATAATGATAAAAAACTGAAATTTCGTATATAAATAGTGAGAGAAAAGTGAATTTTGGGACATAAATAGTGAGAGAAAAGTGAGTTTTGGGATATTAATAGTGAGAGAAAAATTTTTACACATTAGTAGTAAGCTAAATTTTAGCTTTTGAACATTGGTAGCGAGCTAAATTTGGATGTTTAAACATCAATAGTGATAGAAATGTGAGATTTTAATAATTGATAATGAATAAAAAATGAGTTTTTTTCTCATTTCTAGTGACTGAAAAATGAGTTTTCGAACATAAATAGTGAGTCAAAAGTGAGGTTTCAGATATCAACAATAAATAAGTAAAAAGTTAATTTTCAAACATCAGTAGTGAATGAAAAGTGAGTTTTAGAACTGAGTAGTGAATAAAAATTGAGTTTGCAGACATCAATAGTGAATCCAATTAAGTTTTCAAACATCAATAGTGAATGAAAAGTGAGTTTTAGAACTCAGTAGTGAGTAAAAATTGAGTTTTCAGACATCAATAGTGAATCAAAAGTAAGTTTTCAAACATCAATAGTGATTGAATAATGAGTTTTAGAGCTCAGAAGTGAATGAAAATTGAGTTTGCAGACATCAGTAGTGAATCCAATTAAGTTTTCAAACATAAATAGTACATGAAAAGGGAGTTTTAGAACTCAGTAGTGAGTGAAAATTGAGTTTTCAGATATCAATAGTGAATCAAAAGTAAGTTTTCAAACATCAATAGAAGGAGTTAGAATGAGTTTAGAACTTAAAAGTTAGGAGAGTTCAGTATTATAAAGTATAATCGTTCTTATGTTTCACCTAAATTCATGTTTTAGACAAAGAACAAGTGTAACGTGTTTTCGCTCCCATTTAGGCTACCAACGAGTTATAAATTAGGAAAACAAATAAAATCTTATACTTGTTTGACATTTTATAAAAACGTGATATTTTATTTAATTAATATTACACTATATATAGAATATAATAAGCATTTTAATTTTTTCTTTTTTTTTTGAAGGTGCGTCAAGCAAGGGAAAGTAGAAAGCAGTGAATAATCAGGATGAGACTGCGAAATAATCGTTTTCCTCGACCTGTTTGGTTTCTCGACATTTCCAATTTTTATCTTAACACATTGTTTGAGGGTACATTTCGCAGCGGAATTCTACCGGGAACAGGGTTTTGAGCGTAAATTTAGTTATTCAGTGAAATCTATATAGATCAGAAATTACTTAAATTTTTAACCAAATTTTCGTATTTTATATTGAAATATATAAACAGATATATAAATAGAAATATATAAATAACAACCATAAGATTTTTGTAAACAAAAATTATATTTTTTAGTAGATTAATTTATAATAGCATCATAAATATGAAAAATCAAATAGAAATAGTAGTATATAATTTTAATTTTTTCCAATTATGTTACATATAAACATTTTTACATCGTACAAAACTGAAAAAAGCAATTATAAAACTAATAATGTAAAAACTAGTTTTTATTTGTCTAATTTTTTCCAGAATCTATGTAGTAGACAAGAACATTCGACTTCGTTTTCCTGTATATACCGTTGTTTTTGTACCCACAAACAAACCATGTTGTTACACTAACCCGTACTAGTACGTGTCCCGCGCTCAAGTATCAATCGTCAGAAAACGTACTAGTACGTGTCCCGCACTGAAGTACCAGTCGTCAGAAAAGGTACTAATAAGTGTCCGGCGCTCAAGTATCAATCGTCAGAAAACTTACTAGTAAGTGTTCCGCATACAATGTGTTACCAGTATGAAGGTTCTCTATTAAGAAAGGGGGAGATGGATCACGAATAAAATTTTTTTAATTTGGTTATTCATGAAAATTTTTCCTTCCAGAGCTAAATTTCCCTCCACGTTTCTTACAATAAGAGATTTATTTTGCAAATTAACGAAAATCAGAAGGAATGGTGAAAGTTTGTAGGTATAACAGTTTTTAGGGGAACAGTTTTTAGGTTATTTTATTAAAGTGGTAGTAATAATAATCCCCTATATAATAATATCCTAAGTTATGTGTCCGTCTGTCCTCGAATTTATGAAGCAGTTGAACCTGGAATGGATACAGCATTGGATTCTTGATGAGTTAGAGTTAGCAAAATTCAAAGCGAGTTCAATCAAAGCGAAGATTCAAAGCGAAATTCAAAGCAAGCCCTATTTTCCCAGGTTAAAAGCAGGCGATAATTGAATTCATCATTTTATCACATCATAAGTAGATAAAAATAAAAAATTTTCGTAGCGTTATAACGTCATTCCTGTAACCATCTTATTTAATCATTTCTTATTTTAAATTATTTAAACATAGTCTGAATTATTTTACGTATACGTTTTATCACTGAACTTATATATTACGTAAATAATTTTCTTTTCTATTTGGCTTAAAAATTAGATTATGTACTTATGTGATAATTTTAAATTTAATCATCGATTATATCTTTGAAAATTTAGAAGTTAGTTAATTTGTGTGTTTGTTTTTTTATATATAACTACACGGTTTGAAATCTATTCGCTAAATTTTGGACATCGTTCATATATACCGCCAAATAATAACTGTCAATATTAAACCTCTGCTGTCAATTCTATCACGTAATATGACAAGATCAATTAAGATTGGGAACTAACATGCGGTGAGTAAAGATAAAAAAAAATTATTAAGCGTGTACCAGATAATTCTCAGCCGAAAAACAAAACATTTTTTACCTGCCTCATAGGGTGTTTTACAATCCTGGAAAATTAAAAATTTTTATAATCCTGTTATATGACGGGTTATATGCTAGTAAGGAGAATAAAGATAGTGAATATATTCAGGTAATATTGATAAATTGCTTGCTTGATTGCTTGAGGTATTGGTACTGCAAATGCATATTTAGAAAAGTTGAATAAAACAGAAAAAGATAGAGGATAAATTTTTTTCTTAGTGTTTTACATGATATATGTTAGGATTTAAAACTTATTAGTAATAAAGAGTTAAAAGACAATAAAAATAAAATATTTTGAATTTATGAATCAATATATTGTACTAATATATTGTATATGCACTAATTTATTGTACATATTTTCAGAATGTACGGTTGTATATAAGAATTTACTAATAAAAAATTATATATAAAACATTGTTGTTACGATAATGTATATAAAAAAATTCATTTAAGAATAGTAAGTATTTTCTATAAAAATACATGTAAATATAAAAGAATTTATTTCAATACATGTCTATAAATGAATTCACATGTTAGAATTCACGTGTGTTTAAAAGAATTACTTGCAAGTAAAATAATTCACTTAACGTATTAAAAGAATTCATTTGTAGAATACAATTTTATAAAATAATCACTTATGAATGAAAGTTTATATAAATTAATTGCTTTGAATCGCGTATATATGAAAATTTTGTAACAATACACGTATATAAAAAGTAATTCCCTTATAACAATACATTTATATGAAAGAATTCTCTTGTAAATACACGTGTATAAAAGAATTCACTTGTAAAATACACGTGTATATAAAAAACTCCTTTGTAAAAATACAAATGTATACAAAATAATCCACTTGTAAGAAATACATGTCGTAATTATATACATAATTCTTCGTTAAATAATACCTGTAACAATACACGTTTAAAAGAATTCACTCTAATATACAGGATAATATAAAATATAAAAGAATTCACTTGTAAGAATACACGTGTATATAAAAAACTCCTTTATAAAAATACATGTGTATATAAAATTATCCACTTGAAAGAATACATATGTGTCAAAAAGAATCATTTTATCTATAAGTATAATTCATGTAAGTTAAATAATCTACCTGTAACAATACACATATGTATAAAAGAATTCACTATAATAATTCAGGTGATAAATATAAAAATATAAAAGAAATCACTTGTAAGAATACACGGGTATATAAAAAACTCCACGGGTATATAAAAATACAAGTGTACATAAAATAATCCACTTGTAAGAATACAAGTGTAAAAAAGTATCCTTTTATCTACACGTGTAATTCTTGTAAGTTAAATAATCTATCTGTAACAATACACGTATGTATAAAAGAATTCACTTTAATAATACATGTAATGAATATAAAATTATAAAAAAATTCACTTGCAAGCGTAAAACGCAGTCATAATTACGTATTCTTATGTGTAGTCTATAATGTCATAAAAAACTGCTTTGTAAAAACACAAGTGTATATAAAATAATCCACTTGTAAGAATAAATGCGTGTAAAAAAGAATCCTTTTATTTACACGTGTAATTCTTGTAAGTTAAATAATCTACTTGTAACAATACAGGTATGTATAAAAGAATTCACTATAATAATTCTGGTGATAAATAAAAAATATAAAAGAATTCACTTGCAAGCGTAAAACGCAATCATAATTATGTATTCATATGTGTAACCTATAATGACATAAAAAACTCCTGTGTAAAAATACAAGTGTATATAAAATAATCCACTTGTAAGAATACATGTGTGTAAAAAAAGAATCATTTTATGTAGACGTGTAATTCTTGTAAGTTAAATAATCTACCTGTAACAATACACATATGTATAAAAGAATTCACTATAATAATTCAGGTGATAAATAAAAAATATAAAAGAATTCACTTGCAAGCGTAAAACGCATTCATAATTATGTATTCATATGTGTAACCTATAATGTTATAAAAAAATACTTTGTAAAAATACAAGTGTAGATAAAATAATCCACTAGTAAGAATACATGTGTATAAAGAAGAATAATTTTATCTACACTTGTAATTCTTGTAAGCTAAATAATCTACCTGTAACAATACATGTATAAAAGTATTCACTATAATAATTCAGGTGATAAAGAAAAGAATTCACTTGCAAGCGTAAAACGCAATCATAATTATGTATTCATATGTGTAACCTATAATGTTATAAAAAATACTTTGTAAAAATACAAGTGTAGATAAAATAATACACTAGTAAGAATACATGTGTATAAAGAAGAATAATTTTATCTACACGTGTAATTCTTGTAAGTTAAATAATCTACCTGTAACAATACAAGTATGTACAAAAGAATTCACTATAATAATTCAGGTGATAAATATAAAAATATAAAAGAAATCACTTGCAAGCGTAAAACGCAATTATAATTACGTATACATATGTGTAGCCTATAATGTCATATAACATTACTTTGGAAAAATACAAATGTACATAAAATAATCCATTTGTAAGAATACATGTGTGTAAAAAAGAATCATTTATCTACATGTGTAATTCTTGTAAGTTAAATAATCTACTTGTAAAAATACAGGTAAGTGTAAAAAAATTCACTTTAATAATACAGGTGATAAATATAAAAATATAAAAGAATTCCCTTGCAAGCGTAAAACGCAATCATAAATACGTATTCATATATGTAACCTATAATGTCATAAAATCTACTTTGTAAAAATACAAGTGTACATAAAATAATCCACTTGTAAGAATACATATGTGTAAAAAAGAATCCTTTGATCTACGTGTGTAATTCTTGTAAGTTTAATAATCCACCTGTAACACGTATGTATAAAAGAATTCACTTTAATAATACAGGTGATAAATATAAAGATATTGCGAGGGTAAAACGCAATCATAATTATGTATTCATATGTGTAACCTATAATGTCATATAATACTACTTTGTAAGAATACAAGTGTACATAAAATAATCCACTTGTAAGAATACAAGTGTAAAAAAGTATCCTTTTATCTACACGTGTAATTCTTGTAAGTTAAATAATCTACCTGTAACAATACACGTATGTATAAAAGAATTCACTTGCGAGGGTAAAACGCAATCATAATTATGTATTCATATGTGTAACCTATAATGTCATAAAAGAATTCTTTAGTTATATCCTGTGAAAAATAACAAAAAGTAACTTCACAGACGATTTTGCATGGCTTCCTGTGTTACTGAGAAACCACCACAACATCCCACTGCAGACATAGTCACGTCCTAATGAACAATGAAGCTTCACTAAGTCCGAAGTCATAACGAAAGCTAACAGCATTTTTCGTGTATTTTTTCCCCGAAAAACAAATTTCCAGACAGCGTGAGAGAATCTCCCCCCTCAGTCCGGTAATGTGTACGATCAGCGACATGCACGACGTCTTTATTCAGGCGATTAATTTCTGTTTTCTGTTCTCCATTGCAGCCGTATTGTCTGGGATAATCCCGGATTAATCATGCATTAGCGGTTAAGCTGAAAATGATCCTGGTTCTGCTAAGGCGACTGACTGACTCCACGCCGAGG
>CM063497.1:103121124-103148624 GCA_032207245.1 Pardosa pseudoannulata | reverse complement strand
TTGGAGCTTTAAAAATAAAAGATTACTGGTTCAGGCATGTGTAATTACACAGGACCTTAAGTTGTTAGGGTACTATTTTCACCTCATGTGGCCCCTTGATATTTTTGATTCCCTCGCACGCAATGTGCCTCGGACCAAAACGATGTTTCATCTTTTAAACATTATTCCAAATGTTCATATCAAGGGATACTACGAGTATTAAATGTTATTTTCGATGGTAAATGAATTTTAAAAGGTTTTGGCTATCTATCTTTACAAAAATAGTCTTATGAGTTTAAGATATTTGGCAGCTGTAAAACCTTTTGCATATTATATAAATTTTCGGAACTGCAAATCTTGATTACAGTCTATTAATTACTTAATTCAACTGAATCTGAAAATAATAAACAACTTGTTAATGCTTCAATGTTAACTTAAAGAACATTCAAACTTAGTGATTTATCTCGGTTTAAATGTATTTTGGTACTACGAAAAACCTTAATCTAAAAGTTCCCCTATGGTCGGACTCATATTTCTAAAAATTTATACCCTAGAAATACACATAACTAATATACCATACATAAGAACTAACAAACTACACATAACTATCTATCTACATATATGTCGAATGACTTAATTAACTGAATCTTACTTAATAATTAACTATTACTACTTACTTATTTAATTATTACTTAATTCAACTAAATCTGAATATAATTAACAACTTGTTAATGCTTCAACGTTAACTTAACATTCGACCTTAGTAATTTATCTCGGTTTAAATGTATTTTGGTACTACAGAAAACCTTAATCTAAAAGATCCCTTACGATCGGACCCATACATTCTAATAAATTATACCCTAGAAATACACATAACTAATATACCATACATAAGAACTAACAAACTACACATAACTATCTATCTACATATATGTCGAATGACTTAATTAACTGAATCTTACTTAATAATTAATTATTACTACTTAATTAATTATTACTTAATTCAACTGAATCTGAAAACAATTAACAACTTGTTAATGCTTCAACGTTAATTTAAAGAACATTCAAACTTAGTGATTTATCTCGGTTTAAATGTATTTTGCTTCTACAGGAAACTCTAATCTAAAAGTTCCCCTAGGTCGGACCCATACATTCTAATAAATTATATCCTAGAAATACACATAACTAATATACCATACATAAGAACTAACAAACTACACATAACTATATATCTACATATATGTCGAATGACTTAATTAACTGAATCTTATTTAATAATTAATTATTACTACTTAATTAATTATTACTTAATTCAACTGAATCTGAAAACAATTAACAACTTGTTAATGCTTCAACGTTAATTTAAAGAACATTCAAACTTAATGATTTATCTCGGTTTAAATGTATTTTGCTTCTACAGGAAACTCTAATCTAAAAGTTCCCCTAGGTCGGACCCATACATTCTAATAAATTATATCCTAGAAATACACATAACTAATATACCATACATAAGAACTAACAAACTACACATAACTATATATCTACATATATGTCGAATGACTTAATTAACTGAATCTTATTTAATAATTAATTATTACTACTTAATTAATTATTACTTAATTCAACTGAATCTGAAAACAATTAACAACTTGTTAATGCTTCAACGTTAATTTAAAGAACATTCAAACTTAATGATTTATCTCGGTTTAAATGTATTTTGCTTCTACAGGAAACTCTAATCTAAAAGTTCCCCTAGGTCGGACCCATACATTCTAATAAATTATACCCTAGAAATACACATAACTAATATACCATACATAAGAACTAACAAACTACACATAACTATCTATCTACATATATGTCGAATGACTTAACTGAATCTTACTTAATTAATTATTACTACTAGCTTAATTAATTATTACTTGGTTCAACTGAATCTGAAAATAATTAACAACTTGTTAATGCTTCAACGTTAACTTAAAGAACGTTCAACCTTGGTGATTTATCTCGGTTTAATTGTATTTTGGTACTACAGAAAACCTTAATCTAAAAGTTCCCCTACGGTCGGACCCATACTTTCTGAAAAATTATAGCCTAGTAATACACATAACTAATATACCATACATAAGAACTAACAAACTACACATAACTATCTATCTGTAAATATGTCGAATGATAGCAAAATGGTTAGGGCGTTGATGTTCGATACCGCAGATCGTGAGATCGAATCCCACTGGTGGCAAAAATATTCATAGCCGATTATAACCGGTTGTTAGCAGTCGTTTTTGTCAGTAGTGGTATGTAGCATGTCCTGCTGTCCAGAAATGTTTATCGCACTTAAGGGTCTGATAATTTACACATAAAGAGCCAAGTACATTTGCAGGAAGATGTACAATCCCGAATTTTAAATTATGTGTTTCAAATTACTCCATTCAACGTTTTGAGGAATTTTACAGGTGTTTCTACATATTAAAGTAACAAATAGACAAGCTGATAAATAATTTACTTGCAGTTTGTACCTTTGAGTTTTCTAAAAGATCACAAAATGAACTTTAAAATATTAAGGTTTAAAATCTGTTAATTAATCTTCCCTTAAAAAATAAATAACAATTTACTTTATGATGTATTTTTTTCTACTTTCGCAGACTTTCAAATAGATTAACTGAAATCTTGAAAACTAATAGCAATACTATTTAGAACATTTTAAATCAAGCAGATCATATATTACTACAGCTGTAAGTGAGAAATCTTTTAAAAGGCCCAGTAGATCTTTTCTAAAATTCTTTGAATTCTTTAAGGTGCTTTAATGTACTAAATATACAAATAGAATTAATTACAGAGGAATAAACAAATGTCCCTTCCCATAGGCCAAAGAAATAAGTAATTTTGATAACCGTGTATCATGACAAACTAGAAGTTTTAAGTTTTGAATAACGTATATGCAGTTTCTAGGACTTGTATTTAAATAACCATCATATTAGAAAAGAAAGAAGAAATTATTATAATCCTGTATCATAAATACCTGAAAACAATTTAAAACTTTTAATTAACATTTATCTAATATAAGCAATGTGGTTTTTAGAAATATAACTTATATAGTAAAACACTGCAAATATTTTTAAAAGATTTTTCTTATAATTTCCAAAATATATATCAATGGCCTTCGAAATTCAAATAAAAAAGTGTTTTACAAAAGAAGTATAATAGAGAAAATTTAGTTTTAAAAATTTAATCTACGACTACATATGAATATGTAAATGAAATGTACTTTAATTGCATATGAGTAAAATATACCCATACTTTTGTTATAGAATTTTATAACCAATAATAGAGGCAAATTATTAAAAAAAAAGTCCACGTGTATATTATGAAAGTTTAATATACATCGTCGTTATATTGAGTGTATTCCTGTCTCTCTCTTACACTATCTCTAACCCCTTCCCTGTTTTGCCCGTACGCCGTACGGGCACAGCTTTCGGGCCTTTACTGATTTGCCCATACGGTGTACGGGCAATCAGATTTCTATTTCGATTTCAGTGTTTCGGCCTTATTTTTTCCAATTTTAGTAACAAATTATTCGTATAGATAACGATAGTTATCCAGTAAATGATAGATTGCAGTTTATTGTATTTTCTACTCTGACTGGTTCAAAAGCGCGGGTTTTTTCCCATGTTTTGTATCAGAAGACGAATTGTTATCTTTCAGTGTATAGCTTTCTGGTTATATTTTACTAACTGCCTGATAATTTTATTGATGTAAGATTTGAATAATATATTTTTACTTTTAAATAATGGATAATTCAGAGCATATGGAGCTAATGTCTTGTGATTCGAACTGTGACTCGGAATCAGAAACTGAATTACCTATAAATGATAGTAGAGAAAGTTTACTAGATGACCTGGATAGTAGTGACTCTGATAATAGTGCAGATGTAATCAGTCAGGCAAGACAATTTTTTTTAAATTAATTGTGATAACCCTTCGGATCCGCCTCTTAGATTTGCTTTCAATGGAATTCCAAGAATTAACTTGGATATCAATGAGACTATAGGTAAACTTCAGTTCTATGATTCTTTCATAGAAAGAAAAAAAAGTTGTAATAATTGCTTAAAAAGATTAGAAATGTTAATTTTAATAACATATCTTTACTTTAAAATGTAAAATGAACAAAAAAAAGGCAATAAAAATTAAACTTTTTTTTTTACCGAATTCTGGAAAAAAGTGAAACTGTCAAATGCCTAAAGAAAGATTAGTTGTTTATATATTCACAACATGAAATAATTTTTATATCTGAGCAATGTTTTTATAGATCACACTTTTAATGCCAACATAAGGATATGCCATATGTTATTTACAAACTATTTCCGTCTATTTATTGTACAGGGATATAATATTTTAAATATGGTAATGGTCCCCTAGCAACACAAGTCTCAAAAACTTCACTGGAAAATGTGAGTTTAAGAATGAATTTTACATAGCAACGTTGGTGAACTAATTACCAAAAATTATTTAAACAAACGTCTAAACTCTAAAAAAGTTATGACGTTTTGGCTCTCCGTTGTTGTATAGAATACATTGTGTAACAATATTTATGCATAAAAACTTTATAATTATTCATTTATGTATAAGAATACTGATATATATTTACTCCAAGCAAAATTCATCTGAGACAAAAGCTCCAAAGGAAAACAAATGCGAAATATCTTAAACCGTGCGTTTCAATAAGGAACCATCAAACACAGACAAATCTATCAGACCAGAAAATTACCACCGGACAAGAAAATTGGTCCACCAGACATCGCTTTTTAGCTGGGGTATAATCTAATTAAACTCCCAATAGACCCAAAAATTGTTGCTGTGTTGCTACCCCCTCTAACGCTAAACGCTTTCATTTTTGGCTGTTACTGTGCAGTACCGTGGTTCATCCAATTCTGAAAGCACACAGGCGTTTCATTAGCAACCCGAGTTCTTTCAAAATTGTTTTCATACTTTTCATTTCATCACATACTAAGAACTTTTACAGTGAAACCTGCTTTAATGATAGTTTATTGCACAGGTCTTCAACCTAAGATCCGCGGAACTCTAGGGTTCAATGGAAATTCGACTAGGGTTCAGAATACTATTTGCTTACTCAAAGCGTCAAAATGCTAGTAAAAGTTTAACCCTTATATGCGATCTGATAAATAATGTTGCCAATAAAATACATACTAAGAACTTTTACAGTGAAACCTGCTTTAATGATAGTTTAGGGCAGAGGTCTTCAACCTAGGCTCCGCAGAACTCTAGGGTTCAAGGGAATTTCGACAGGGGTTCCGAAAACTATTTGCTTACTCAAAGCGTCAAAATGTTAGTAAAATTTTAAGCCTTATATGCCCTCTAATACCTAATGTTGCCAATAAAATACATACTAAGAACTTTTACAGTGAAAACTGCTTTAATGATAGTTTAGGGCACATGTCTTCAACAAAGGTTCCGCGGAACTCTTGGGTTCAATGGAAATTCAAAAGGGGTTCCGCACACCATTTGCTGAGCCAAAGCGCCTAAATGTTATTAACAATTTAACCCGTATATGCATTCTAATACCTAATGTTGCCAATAAAATACATACTGAAGATAATTTCGAACAAACTTTCAGTATGTATATTGTACCTCTACTGCTTTTAAAAATATAGGTAGATTTATTCGTTCATTTGTTTGTTTCACAAGCTTTATATTTTTTGAGACTTGGGAACTGAAGGATTAAATTTTATGTAAGATCGGATTCTTTAAAAGAGTTGAAAATTATACAGGAATTGTGTAAAGATCTGTGGAAAATCTAATGTCATTTGTTTCAATCTATGTATGCGATAAACGCAGTGACAAACTAAATTTAGAAACTGATTGCCGGCGACAACTGGGAAACGTGATGAATACAGAAAGTTTACAGTTTTAGGATACAAAATTTTAGGAAGAATGTTAAGTGGAAAATACTCCGTTGGTTAAATTATTTGGAGGCTGGGAAAAAGATTTAAATGAATTAGAATGGGAGAGAGGATGTTTTTAAGGGAATATTAAAGTTAAATAATTTTAACCTATTACAGATATATATATATATATATATATATATATATATATATATATATATATATATATATATATATATATATATATATATATATATATATATATATATATTATATTTATATATATATATATATATATATATATATATATATATATATATATATATATATATATATACACAGTCGGTTCCTTAAAAGCGTGTCGTCTATTTCACTAAAAATACAAATGAATTTCTTAAAAATACTTTTGTACCGTGTATTATGCATATTAAGCTGAAATGTATTTCACCTAATAAGTTGTCCAGTCTCCATTATTATTGTTTATGCAAGAATACTTTATCATTCGATTTTGACGTTGAGAGGTGTTTACCCCATTCCGGTAGGTACCGCTTTATAGCGTGCTACTCACTCCTTGACGAATGACTCATGTACCGGAGTGCAGCTGCACAAGACATTTTAAGTCTTTTTGGATCGTTACACAGAAATAGTGCCTCAAAACGGCTCGCATACGCGGCACTCATTTTGGAATTGTTGATTTCAACACAGCAAAACAAATCGAATAAAGAATATAACCATAAAGCATTCTTCTCTAATGTGTGAAGAGTACGTGCAATTAAGCCGGTATCTGAGTGCTATCTATTGACGAAGTTATGAGCGACACGCTCTCATGGAACACACTGTATGTGTGTGTGTGTGTGCGTGTGTATGTATTATTTATCAAAGCAATAATGAATTAAAGTTTATAAGGATTTATAGCAAAAGTACAAAGTATGTCCCTTATAAATGAAACTAAAGAATCCTTTGCAATTTTTAAAAGTCTAGAAACTTCAAAAATTTCGTTACATAATATGCTCTAACTCAGAGGTGGGAAAATACTTTTAAGCGCTGGCCAAAATGAAATTTTCAAAATGTCTCCCGGGCCAGAGGACTATACCGCGTACGCTGTGCACACACGAATGTTTTGGGCGGAATTTTTTCTCAGCCCAAGAAATTTTTTTGTCCCCCAAACACTATAAGTATCATTTTAAAGTATTAGGACAGAGAAAGTTGAGTTAATAAAAGATAATAGTAATAATAAATCGTCTTACTTAGGTGTATATGCGAACAATTCGTGCCCAGTAAAATATGTCACAAAATTTTTAAAGAAATATGATCCATTATATTACACTCATGTCCATAAATTAAGGATAATAAAGTTCAGGCAATGAAAGAGACAAAAGCAAAATAAATTTGACTTATTTGTAAAGCCTATTTATTAAACAAAAGGTAAAAAGCAAAAAAGATGCTATATGTTTGACATAATTAATAAAAATTGCGATTTTTACTCCATGGAGCAAATTTAAAAAAAAACCTATTTACAGAAAACAGTATAACATGGTTAGTATGATGGTTAATACGGAGTATGTCTTCCGGACGATGCAATACTAGCGTTACAACGCCTACGCATGGCTGAGTATCAGATTATCAATCTGAACTTGGGGGAAATTACACCACTCATCAAGCAATGCCCTCTGAAGTTCCGATAGACAGTTGGGAGGGGGTTGACGGGCTGCAATTCGTCGGCCAAGCATGTCCCACACATGCTATATTGTATTCAAGTCCGGTGAGTATGCTGGCCAATCCATACGGGTGATATCCTCTGATTGAAGGCATTCGTCTACAATGTTTGCACGGTGAGGTCGGGCGTTGTCATTCATATACAGAAATTCAGGACCCATGGCGCCCCGAAACAAACGTACATGTTGTTCCAGAATGACATCCCGATAGATGTGGCCTGTCATCGTTACACTCTGAACATGCAGGTCAGTTCTGAAACCAAGAATAATTTTTCCCCAAACGAGCCATCCTGCACCACCGTAACGACGATGTCGTTCAATGGTGTTCTCTTGGTGGTAACGGGTACCTGGCGCTCTTCATATGAATGTCCGGCGAGAATCAGAATGTAAACTGAACCTGGACTCGTCGGAAAACATCACACAAGACCACTGTTGCGGTGTCCACAATGCATGCTCTCTAGCCCAGCATAATCGCAGGCAACAGTGAGTTGCGGTAAGGGGAACACATCTGACAGGCCTACGAGCATAAAGACCAATGTTCCCTAATCGTCTGTACACGGTCTGCCTTGAAACTGTTGTACCGGTAGCTGAAGAGAGCTGACGATACAGGTCTGATGCTGTGCTCCGTCTGTTTCTTTTGGCAGTAACTGCCAAATACCGGTCATCATTCGGGCTAGTAACTCGGGGGGCGACCTGTGCTGTAACATCTACGCACATTACCATCATGTTTGAATCGTTGCCAAAGCCTGGAGATAACACTCTGGGCGATTTCAAGTTCCTCGGATACTTCCAGCTGGGTACGTCCACATTCCAGTCGTCCGATAATTCTACCACGTAAAAAATCATCCAAATGCTTCCTTTGTTTCATAACTATGCGGTTATTGCACTGAAAGGCTTTTAAAGCGCTTGTGAACAATTTTACTTCTTTGCTACCATTCCTTATATACCCCTTTCATACACTCTCGTCATTGTGACGTACTATCCGCGCCATCTGGTGGTTTCCTGCAATTTGCATATTCTTCTTCAAGATGTGTGTGATAATTCTACAGGTGAAATTTTTATTTTAGAGCTCAATTTCTGTGTGATTCTGAATTATCATTAATTTATGGACATGAGTGTAAATTAATGGTCATTAAATAAATCAGTTAATGAATTTTTTTTATTTTGATATTTATTTCTATCTTAATGATACAAATTATTTAATTTTGATCATAGTTATTACATTTTTATATTTCTATTACATTTTGTAAATATAATAGTAAATAAAATTATAAAAAGAAAAGACAAACATCAAACGTTAAAATAGAATAGTTTTAGTTAATGCGAAACGTGAAATCTGGAATGTTCATTTGATATTATTTCTTCAAAATTTGGATCCAAATCACTTGTAGCAATCCTTAATACCGAGTGTAGATTTTCGTCAGTAATCTGTGATCGATATTTATTTTTCGTGTAAATCATACACGAAAAAGTTCTTTCAAAAATATATATTGTACATTACGTATGCAAATACTATTGATTTCAACAAAATAGCATATAAGAGATTAAAAAAGTTCCATATAGAATTTTTCAACGGGACGGATGAAGTAAGCAAAAGGGCCTGATCTGGCCAGCGGGCCGGCTTTTGCCCACCTCTGTTCAAACTAACGTATATTTTATGGAATTTTAACGAATTTACAAAGTACGGATTTTATATACCTTCCTGGTCTAAAATCATTTGTAGAGATACAATAACTTAAAGTTTAATTCAAGTCATTATGAACGTTAAATCTAATGAGATAAAAATATTTTAAACTTTATTAAACCAAAGGGCTACTGATTAAAGTAATTAATTTTTTTCCTCTCCACTTAAAACATCTGCAGAATATTTCCGCGTTAGGTGCAGATATCGTGAGCTTGATTGAGAGAGATTATGCAAAGCAGGCGTATCTACAAAATTACCTTATTAGTATTTTATAATATGAATATTTATGACTTATTACGGAATTAATAGCATAAGTATGAAAGGTGACAGACATATAATGACTGTAGAAGATTAATCAAGTGTTACTTCAAATTGTATGATAATGTGTTATTAAATAAAAATTGAAAATTTGTGGAGCACCGTAACACAGTTAAGGTTCTTGCTTTGTTTAATGTTACAAAACTAGCCTTATTTTGACAACTCTTTTTCTGAAGGCTACAATGGAATATCAAAACTTATTTACGCGATTAAAATAGAAGAATACACCGATTACAAATATTGATATTTCCATAATTACTAACATCAACAAATTACTAACAAACTAGTTACTAACATCAAGAATTCATCAAAAAATTTACAGAACGAATTTTTCTTCGAAAATTTGGTGAGTGGTACGACAGTGTGCTCCGCTTAATCAGTGGCGTTCGGTCCATATGTGCAGGGTGTGCACTGCACATCCTGGCAAAACAATGAGGGACAATAATTTTCTGCACCTATGTCTACCTATCTTTATATGGTATATAATAAATATTATTTATAATTTATTCAAATACTATGTTGATTTGCTTGCTTGCATTCCCGCAGTGCGTGCGGTACTAGGTGCTGCACCACATAACGCGCAAACGGACATAGGAAATTCTGATGTGTACGAACTGTGCACTGAATTGAAAATCACGCTTTATATGTATGGGTTACTGGAGAAGAACAGCACTGGCACTGAGGCAAGTGCAGCTATTTTTCCTGCACTTGGCATTCAGAATCATTCGAAGGTGCGGTTTATTAAGCGTTGTATTAGAGCGGGGACTTACGGTCTGAAGCGCTTTTGGTTTTTTAACTGATTAACAAGCCATACGATTTTGCAGACGGTTAAAGTTTAAATTTATGTATTGTAAGATATTGTTTTCATGGAAATATAAAAGAAGTATTTCATCAATACAAAGTGAAATGTTTTAGTGTGGTAAATTAATTTCGGTGATGTATTCTATTTATTGAAATAATTAGCTGAAAAACAATGTTGTTTTGTTTTAAAGAAACGAATTTTAACAGAACAGACAAAATTTTACCATTCTTTGTGTCTTACAGACAGTGTATAAGTTATATCTTTAACAACATATCCCTGGTTTTGTTTTTAAAAATTGTCAAGATGTTTTTCGCAGAATATATGATTTTCAAATGTTAAAAACAATTAATAAATATAATTTAATCCACTAACCGACCAAGAAACAGTTCGCTCTATTGTGCCAGCGTGCAGTGAAATCCTCTGCACGTGGAATAGACGTTCGGTTTGTCGGCACCGCTGCGGCGGGCGCCGTGTGGTGCTACGTTTGCTGAACGTATAAGTATTTCGTGCAAGCCCGAAGCATTGCTTTTTCGACGCCGATATGACACCATACAACAAAAGACATGATTTTTGCTTCAGTGCTAGTAGAATTCTCATAAGTTTAACTCGACTACTCGTAGGTAAGTATTTTATTTATTGTATTCTTTAAATTTATATTCATAATAAATAACCCGTTTCAGAATGGAGAACTCAGATGTCTCAATAATTAAAAATGTCTTGAAAAAGCCATGTTCTCTGCATACCCTGCATGAAAACCTACCGCATGACACTGCGCTTAAAGTATCAGTTTGCGACATCGTGATTTCGATAATAATAACCGATTGATAACAATAGATGATATGCAAAATTAAATAAATTTACCCCCCCCTTTAATTCCCAAGTACTAAATTTCAAAACAAAATGAAACACTCTATATTTATGTACCGTATAATATCCTTTCAAGCATAAGAATTGTATGCATAATTTTAAAAAATTGATCCATTGTTGACTGTCTACAATTTTTTCTAAGAAGCTCGTTGATAAATTGTTCGTAATCATAATCAACCTGTCATAACGATTTAAAATTTCGATCTTTTGTTTTAATGTTAAATCGTTTCGCTTTCTGGCTTCTATATCGACAAGCTATTAGTAAGTCACCAAGGCATAAAATGTGAATACGCTCTTTTTCAGTTCCGATAAGAATGTGTTGCCCTCTGCTTATTTGACAATCATTTGACCACCAGCAGATTGTGCGTATTTCTGAAAAATCCAGGAAAGTGTAAATTCCCACTTCTTTGTACATTTCCATTTTCCCTAGGTTGAAGAGGAGAATTCTCGGAAATTCAAACAACATCGAAGGGAAAGAAAATAATGGATTCCTTCTGAATATATTGTGAATATTCCTTTGCCGTTTAAAATGAGGTTCGAGAACTGATCCCATTAACCTATCATAACGATTTATTATTTCAATATTTAGTTTAATGTTAAATCATTTCTCTTTCTGGCTTCTATATCGACAAGCTGCATGTAAGAGAGCAAGGCATAAAATGTGAATACGCTCCTTTTCAGTTCTGATAATAATGTGTTGTCTTCTACTTATTTGACAACCATTGACCACCAGCAGGGTGTGCGTATTTCTGAAAAATCCAGGAACGTGTAAATTTTCACTCCTTCGTTTATTTCCCATTTCCCTAGGTTGAAGAGGAGAATTCTCGGAAATTCAAATAACATCGAAGGGAAGGAAAATAAGGGACTCCTACCTCCATTATTTTCCTTCCCTTCGATTCCCACGATTTCGATTCGATTCGATTCGGTTTCAACTAATTCCCACTGTTTTGTTCATTTCCAATTTCCCTGGGTTGAAGAGGAGAATTCTCGGAAATTCAAACAACATCGAAGAGAAGGAAAAGAATGGATTCCTTCTGAATATATTGTGAATATTCCTTTACCAGTTAAAATGAGGTTCTATAACTGATCCCATTAACCGATGTATCGATCACATAAAGTAATAATTTTAACATACAAATGAATAGGGAAAATCGGGACCAAGTGATTTCGGTAACAATAAGCGATTGATAACATTAACCGCGATCACATTAACAGGAGTCCACTATATATACTTCAATATGTTGGAAATTTGGCTTTTTTCCTTAGTTAAGGAAAATATGCAAAACTTCATTCTTCAACAAAATTTCGACCCTTTATGTAGGTATTCGGATGTTGATAAATTTCTAAATAATTAACTATCATACAGATAGATTGGTCGCAGTACAGCCAACGATTTGGTCCAACTCAGCTATCATCCTAGGTCACTGACTTTACCCCATGTTACTTCTTTTATTGGAGATGTGTTAAATATCTTACGTGTATCCTGCAATGTCTTTAAGAATAAATTTTCCGAAACTTAAACAACGCATTTCTAATGCTTTGCTAAAATTTAATAGAAAAATATTACAACCAACGAGTTTTGCAAGAAATGGCATATCACAATGATATTATACGAGGGACTAAAGAAGTCATATTAAACACTTTTGAAGCAAAATTTTAACTGTTTTTCTTAACTACAAATAACTTATAATTTTCTGTCGGTATTTATGGAAAATAATCAAACTCAAGTCCAAATTTATTAATATCAAAACAATTAATTTATAAAAGTCTGTTCTTTAAGAGCGTGTCGCTCATAACTTCGTCAATAGATAGTACTTAGATACTGGCTTAATATAGCTATTTTTTTAAACCCTTTTAATGAATACTTCATGCTGGGTAATACTCTGTATATTATGATTTGTATATTTAAGAATTAAAGTCCTTAAAAAATTGGTCAAATAGCCGAAATTGCTGCTTTTTGGTACTGGGACCCCTCTGCCCCCATGGATGTTCGTAGCCATTCGGAATCGGTTTCAAGCAGTAGGTTCAGGTCTCATTAACCCTGATGTAGAGAAAAAGTATACCGTATCGCTCCCAAATCAACACACTTAATAAGAAATAATTATTAAGACTATAAAATACCCAACTGTCATTTGAGTATGAACTATAAAATATTCATTTATCATCTGTTTTAAATTTGAGTAATTTTTGCTCTTAAAGTAAGCGGTAGTAGCCTTGGCAATAATTGTTCCCAAAACCTATTGCTGATTTCGTAATTATATTATATTCTGTAGGCATCGTATTGCTTAACATATCTCCCAAGATCTCTCGGAGTATTTTTCTCGTAAAAATCCACAGTCTATCTTTTTCAGATTTATTTAATGGATAAAACTAGTTGACATACAAAGCTGTTAGTCTAAAAGTTTTATACAGTCTGTTCCATAACAGCGTGTTGTCTATTTCTCTGAAAATACAAACGAATTAGTTAAAAATAGATTTGTACCGTGTAGTATGCACGTGTTCTTCAAACATTAGAGAAGAATGCTTTACGGTTATATTCCTTATTCGATTTGTTTTAATGTGTTCAAATCAACAATTTCAAAATGAGTATGCGGCCGTTTTGAGGCAGCGTTTCTGTGTAACCATCCAAAAGGACCAGAAATCTTTAGCAGCTGCAGCCCGGTACATGAAACAGTCGGAGTCGTTCGTCAAGTTATAAAACGTCACACGTTATAAAGCGGTACAAAATGTTGACGATCTATCGAAACGGGGTAAATGATTCTCATCGTCAAAATCCAACGATAAAGTGATTCTTGCATAATCGATAATAATGGGGACTGAACAACTTATTAGGTGAAATGCATTTCAGTTTAATAGGTATACTACACGGTACAAATCTATTTTTAACTAATTCGTTTGTATTTTCAGAGAAATAGACGACACGCTCTTATGGACTAGACCGTATAAAACTTTTAGACTAACTGCTTTGTATGTCAACTAGTTTTATCCATTAAATAAATCTGAAAAAGATAGGCTGTTGATGTTTATGAGATAAATACTTGAATACATGATAATAATTCGATACATGATAATAATGAGATAAATACTTGAATACATGAATACGAAAGATCTTGGGAGATATGTTAAGCAATATGATGCCTACAGAATATAATATAATTACGAAATCTGCAATAGATTTGGGGAGCAGTTATTGCCAAGGCTACTAACGCTTAAGTTGAGAGCTAAAATACTCAAATTTGAAACAAATGATAAATGAGTATTTCATAGTTCACACTCAAATGACATTTCTTGTATTTTATAGTTTTAATAATTTTAATAATATATGTATATGCATATATATATATATAAATATATATATATAATATATATATATATATATATATATATATATATATATATATATATATATATAATGTATATATATATATATATATATATATATATATACATATAAATAATGTATATATATTATATATATATACATATATATATATATGTGTGTGTGTGTGTGTGTGTGTGTGAATTATAGCAATGCACACGCTATGCCTCAACCGTAGAGTACAGTAGTCGGGACAAAAATGATGTTGTAGTGGTCTAGAGAAAGACAAGATTTTTCAAAGGAAAATTAGCAGCAGCTTTATCTGGTCATCTCCAACAGTCAACTATCACGAAAATTATGCATGCGGTCTCTTACAACCTTAGGGGTGCCACTAGCGTGAGAATTAATTCTAGGTGCTTCCTTAAATTGTTGTTAGAATTTTAGAAATCTTAGTTCAGCGAAAGTAGGTTGGCGAATTCGTGTCGCCAAGAGAAAGGAGATTATATCTATTGCAAAGATTTTAACTCTAAGAGGCTACTAGAAAGACAGAGAAATCATGGACTTGGTGGTTTTTTAATACAGGAATTCGTAATTTTAATTAAGATTAAAGTATTTAAATTTTTACATTACATACACACACACACACTCACACATATATATATATATATGTGTGTGTGTGTGTGTGTTTGCAAAATCGTTATATAAAAGTGCGAACCCAATCTGTAACACCAATTTTTCAAAGATTCAATCTACTAACTGCACAAAACATATTGTGTTAAAAACATGTTTTATAAAATTTAACGATTCAATGATTTAATTAAATTTCCTCGCCTATATTTTTTCAATAAGATGTGTATTAGTACATTAATGTTTTAACGTTATTAAAATGTTTCATTCTCTTAAAAAATTGTATTTAAGAAAGTAATAAAGAGTACTGAATGGTATACTTTAACTTCTTTATTGAATATTAAAGTGCAGTTATAAAGTACTCACAAGGTGTTTAGTAAACGTATAACAATTGTTGCGTAATTGACGTTAGTTGTCTATAGTGCCAAGAGATGGCGCTAGGTGTTTCAAGAAGAAAGAGGAACAGACTGTTCTAAGGAGTGTTGCTTTTTGATTTTTAGTTAGTTCCTAGTTATGTAAGTTGTTGTGCGTTCTGTTTTCTGTGTGGTCTATGTGTGGTCTATGTGTCTTTGTCTAACGGGGAAAAGTGCTAAGTCCCCTGTAAAGATGTCGTGCTCTATGTGGAATAAAATATAAAAAGTCCTAGTTTTGAGTTATATATAAGTTTATAGGTGTAGATTAAAGGTCCCATGGCTGACAGTAGATCTCCTATTCCAGTATTACTACCCAGGTAAACACGCCTACATTGTTTATTTTTCTGGTACTCATCCGTTTGATATGAGCGAAATGAGAAGCTTATATGAGATGTTTTGTGTTATGGTAGATTTTCTAGAATTGAACCTGCATGTAATGTCGGGTAGACATTCCTAGGTTATTTCCTTAATGTTGGAACTTTGTTTTTCTATTAGAGATATTTATTGTTGAAGAGTCTTTGTTCCAACAACAATGTACGAGGGTTGGAACTTTAATAGTGGTAACTATTTATTTATATGGAATACAAAATACTCATGTCACCATGTTTTACAGTTCTTCAATAGAGTCGCATTCATTGTAAATAACCCGCTTCCAACGATGTGGAAGTCATAGAACACTTGTAGCAGCGCTTGTTCTGTTGATAGTTTGAATGGACCGGTCTATTGACGGAAGAATCTCTGGAACAGTTCTGAAGCGAATGACACAAAGTAGTTTCTTGATCAGTGGAATTAAGACAAAGTCACAAGGTCTTACACCTAGAGAGTAAGGTGGATGGTAAAGCCCTTGATGGCGCTGTCCTGTTGTACGACCTCTGGCACATTGAATTTTTATCCACCTTCGTTGCTCTTGTTTTGAAAACATCTTGACAACACTTTAGACAGCAAGCTAATACAAGGATCAATTCTTAGCGTCAGTCCGAACGCCCATGAAGGACGATTCTTTTTGATGAGAGGTAAGGTAGGTATGTAGCTCACTTGTGGTATACGTGATATTCTTTGGTTTTTTGTTACGTAGCTTTTTTACAGCATTGTTGCCACTATTAAAGTTCCAACCCTCGTAAGTTTAATCTATAAAAAGAAACAAGGTCTATCAAAAAACTAATGATCTATCTTAAAAAAAGAGTTTTCGAGAAAAACGCAGTTGATATTTTTCTGTGTACAAAATTATATGGCTAGTTAGTTTGGGTTTTTTATGAGGAAAATTCGGAGGAACTCTATTTTTCCAATAAGAACAACTTCCGTCATTAATATCCTTATTACGTCAGTATTTGTAGTTAATGACGCAATAGAATTTTAAATTGCATAAAAGTTATTTTTTACTAGTTCTTTCATATAACTATCCTTAAGTTGATATAATATAGACGTGTGTTCATATTAAGTCATGGCTACCACATTCCAAGTTTCATATATCAAAATTAATGTTTATTTTAGCTATTAAAGTGATTATTATTAATTACATAAATTACCGTAAATTTATATAAAAATTTATTTGGGGAAATCATCCAACATCATTGAACAAAATTCAGACTTAAAAGCTGAAAGAATAGCAATTTAGTAATTGAGTATAGTTTTTAACTGACTATATCATAATACGACGCTTTGCAGTTGGTAAGCAATAGAATAAGCTAAATAAGTGAAATTAGTCAGTAAAAAAACTCTTCATTTATCGTAAATTTAAATAATGTTTTCTTTTTAAATAAAATAACCATGAACTTTGGGGAAAAATCAAAATTAAAAGGCTGAAATATATAACAATGTAATAAATGAATATGCAAGTTTGTAATTGGCGGCAAACATAAAGTAACATATCGTTTTTGGTAAACATTAGTTTTTTAATAAGTAAAACACATTTATCAAAAAATACTGCATTCCTCGGAAATTTAAATAATGTTTGTTTATGAAAATTAGCCATGGGGTTTAAAGGTATAAATATATAACACTTTAATAAATGAATATGCAAGTTTGTAATTGGCGGTAAACATAAAGTAACGTATCGTTTATGGTAAACATTAGTTTTTTAATAACTAAAACACATTTATTAAAAAACACTGCATTCTTCGTAAATTTAATTAATGTTTGTTTCAGAAAATTAGCCATCAGTTTTGGGGTTTAAAGTTAGAAATATATAGCAATTTAATAAATGAATATGCAAGTTTGTAATTCACGGTAAACATAAAGTAACGTATCGTTTTTGGCAAACATCAGTTTTGGGGTTTAAAGGTAGAAATGAATATGCAATATGAATATGCAAATGAATATGCAAGTTGGACGATAAACATAAAGTTACGTATCATTTTAGGCAAACATTAGTTTTTTAATAAGTGAAACACGCTTATTAACAAACACTGCATTCCTCGTAAATTTAAATAATGTTTGTTTAAGAAAATTCGACAGTTTTAGGGTTTAAAGTTAGAAATATATAACAATTTAATAAATGAATATGCAATTTTGACGGTAAACGGAAAGTAACGTATCGTTTTAGGCAAACATTAGTTTTTTAATAAAAAAAAACACATTTATTAAAAAACACTACATTCCTCGTAAATTTGTTTGTTTAAGAAAATTAGCCATCAGTTTTGGGGTTTAAAGGTAGAGATATATAGCAATTTAATAAATGAATATGCAAATTTGACGATAAGTTAACGTATGGTCTTAGGCAAACATTAGTTTTTTAATAAGTTAAAAGCATTTATTAGATAAAGCATTGCATTTATAGTAAATTGAAATTAGGCTTCCCTCTAAGTAAATTAACTATAAACTTTGGGGAAAAATCAAATATAAAGATTTTAATATACAGTAATATAATAAATTAGTATGTCAGTTTGTAATTAGACAGTGATCATAAAATGACGTATTGTTTTAGCCAAGCATTAGTCTTTTAATAAGTAAAAAGCTTTTGCTAAAAAACACTCATTTAGCCCAAAGTTACATGATGTCTGTTTCTAAGGAAATCAGCTATTTGCTTTGTCGATAGTATTATATAAATAAGCACTATATATTGCGTAAAATTATATAATACTTTTTTCTAAGAAAATCAGCTTCCATCTTTGAAGAAAAACTGCAATTTATGGTTGAAATGAAAAAAAATTGTTCATTGAGTATGTATGTTTGTAAATGAGCCTGATCTTAAATTGATGAGTCTTTGTATATAGGCATTATTTTTTATATAAGTGATAAGCATATAATAAAAATGCATTATATTTGTAGTGCAAATGTATATAATTCTTGTTTCTATGAATATCTGTCATCTCTGAGGAAAAAATGAAATATAAGTTAAAATAAATAACTATTTCGTAATTGAGCATACCAGTTTTAAATGACCGTGTTCATAAAACAACCTATCATTCAGGATAAGCATTACTTCTTAAATAAGTGATATACTTGATAGAAAAAAAGCCTTTCAATTATCATAAATTTATATACTGCTTGTTTTTAAGGAAATAAACCATCAGCATTGAGAGAAAAAACAAATTTAAAGGTTCAAATAAATAGCAATTTAGTAATTGAGTATGTCAGTTTGTAAATTCATGGTGATCATAAATTGAGGGATCGTTTTAAGCAAGCATAGTTTTTAAAAAATAAAAAACGCTTAATAAAACTATTTCGTTAAACATAACCAAATATATTTTTTTAAATCGGTGAGTTTAATTTTAAGTTTACATACCTTATAATTTATCTTGATAACAAAACAAATCTTTTTTTTAATAAAAAAGCACTGCATTTTTCATAAATTTATATAATGCTTATAAAGTAAATAAACAATCAGCATTGAGGGAAAAAATTTAAAGGTTGCAATAAATAGCAATTTAGTAATTGAGTATGTCAGTTTGTAAATTCATGGTGGTCATAAATTGAGGGATCATTTTAAACAATGATAGTTTTTAAAAAGTGAAAAACTCTTAATAGAATTATTTTGGTAAATATAACCAAACATTTTTAAAATCACTGGGATTAAATTTGAAATTAAAAAATCTTTAATTTAAATTTAAAATTTTTTTAAACATTTTAATATATATATATATATTATATAAACACTTTTAAATATTTTTAAAATATTAGTTTTAAATTTATATACCTTGTAATTCATCTCGATAGCTAAACACATTTTAAACACATTTATTTTTTTAATAAAAAAGTATTGCATTTAGTATAAATTTATATAATGCTTGTTTCTAAGGAAATAGACCATCCGTTTTGAGAAAAAAATCATAATTAAAGGTTGAAATAAAAAGCAATGTATTAATTTAGTATGTCAGTTTGTAATACACAGTGATCATACAATGAGGGATCGTTTTAAACATGCATTGCTTTTAAAAAGTGAAAAAAGCTTAATAAAACTATATTGGTAAAAATAAACATTTTTAAATCAGTGGGTTTAATTTTAAATTTATGAACCTTATTATTCATCTTGATAGCAAAACAAATTTATTTTTTAATAAAAAAGCATTGCATTTATCATAAATTTATATCATACTTATTTTACGGAACTAAGTCATCCGTTTTGAGGGAAAAATCAAATAAGATCGAAATAAATAGCAATTTAGTAATTGAGTATGTCAGTTTGATAATGAACGGTGATCATAAAATGAAGGATCGTAAAAACATACATCACTTTTAGAAAGTGAAAAACACTTAATAAACTTATTTTTGGCAAAAACAACAAAACACGTTTTAAATCAGTGGGTTTAATTTTAAATTTATGTACCTTATAATTCATCTTGATAGCTGAACAAATTAATTTTTTTAATAAAATAGCATTGTATTTAACATAAATTTATATAATGTTTGTTTCTAAAAAAAACCACCAGTTTTGAAGGAAAAATCAAATTTAAATAAATTTAAATAAAGGTTGAAATAAATAGCAATTTAGTAATTGAGTATGTCAGTTTGTAATACACTGCGATCATAAAATGAGAAATCGTTTTAAACATGCATCGCTTTTAAAAAGTGAAAAACGCTTTATAAAACTATTTTGGTAAAAATAAACAAACATTTTTTTTTTAAATCAGTAGGTTTAATTTTAAATTTATATACCTTATAGTTTATCTCGATAGTAAAACAAATTTATCTTTTAATAAAAAAAGATTGCATTTATCATAATTTTATGTAATGCTTATTTCTACGAAAATAAGGCATCAGCTTAATGAAAAATCAAATTTAATCAAATTTAAAGTTCGAAATGACTAGCAATTTAGTAATTCAGTATGCCAATCCGTAATTGATGGAGATCATAAAATAAGGGATCGTAATAGCCAAACATTAATTTTTAAGAAGATTAAAAACATGTAATATAAAATCATTGTATTTATTATAGCTTTATATAATGCGCATTTCTAAGAAAAAAAGCCTTCAGCTTTAAAGTATCCGTCTATGTTAAAAACGCCATTTTTGTCAAAAATCATAATTTTTTTTATTTCTCAATTTTAGGCTTCTAAATCTGTTTTTGTTTTGTCTCTACGATATTTTAAAGAAAAGTGACAGCTGTCAAACCAAACGGAAGTAGTGACTTCCGAACCGGAAGATAAAGCCTTTTTTGGACAAAACTTTTTAAATTTTTATGAAGTTTAGTTTAAAAATTTTTCTAGTATTTTTAATTGTTAGCAACTTGGCAATTAGAAAGTTTTGAAATAAGAAAGTGTGGGGAATTTTAAACATGTATTTTAATTTTTTAATAGTTAAAGTTGCTTTCATAAACTTCAAATGCGTTTTTCTCAGAATGGTATTTTTAATAAAATGTTGAAACTTGAAATGTGATTTCTCAAAAAGTTCTTAAAATATTTTATTGAAAACTATTATGAATGCTTTTGATAGTATTTACTAGTGAATGACCTAAAAGCTTTAAATTTGGATAATTTTTAATGATGTTACACTCATAGTTAGGTATAAAGGTAATGAAAATTCGTTAAAAATTCAATGTGTATGATTTTGAAGGACCAAAATTTTTTACCAAATGTAAATTAAGCAAAGATTTTAGGTGATTCACTAGTCCAGTGTATAAGAAATGTGTTGCATCAAAAAATATTGAATTAATTTAATTTATTAAAAAATTAGACCTTTTGAAAAAACCCAATTTTTTTACTAAATTTCATTCATTTATTAGAAATTTTATGAAAACTTCTAAAGGAATAAATTTTTTAAGTGCAATTATCTATGATAATATAAAAAATAAATCTAAAAATGTAAAAACATGAACTAATTTCTACGTTTAAAGAAAAAATTTCTCCCAACGTAGACGGATACCTTAAGGAAAAAATCAAATTTGAAGTTTACAATTAATAATAATTTCGTAATTGAGTATACCAGTTTCACAGTGGCAAATGATTGCAGTTGTATTTTTTTAAACAGTGAAAAACTTTTAAATAAAACATCACTGCATGCAGTTTTAAATTATGTAATGCTAGTTTATAAGTAAATTACTAATCATCATTGGAAAAAAAATCAAAGGTTGAAGTTAATCACAATTTAATAAGATAGTGAGCTCGTTTGTTAATGACAGGGATTGTATAATGATGGATTGTAGTAGGCAAGGATTTGCTCTCAAATGAGGGAAAAATTTTTAATAAAAATCATTGCAGGTATTGTAAATTTATACGATAATGGCTTAGAAGTAAATCATTCATCGGGTTTGGAGAAAAAAGTGGCTGAAGTGAATAACAATTTAGTAATCAAGTAAGCCAAATTATGATTGAAAGTGATTATAAAATGACTTATCTCTATAGACAAGCATTTGTTTTTTATAACGTAAAAAGCTTTTAGTAAAAATACATTATGTTTTATTTAAAATAAAATACAGATTGTTTATAGATAAATAAAACTTTATGGATTTTATTTTCATTTATGTCTTATAATTTACCTTGAATGTAAAACATAAAATTTACTTATTATACTTTTTAAAATTTTCACTTTACTAATAATCGAAATTTTCCATTTACATAAAAACAATCACTTTGTAATAAAAATTAGATCAAAGTATCTTAAATATTCATGAAAAAAATTAGGACATATAAAAAAAGTATTTCTATAAAAAGCAAACAATACAAAACGTTGTCTTTCAACAGGGCCTAAGATACTTCTAGCCCAGTACGCAATCCATTTTTTGCGGTCCCCTTCCCAATTTATAACAAAAAAAAACTAATAAAATAACTAGATTTATATAAATAATAAAACATTAAATTAAGGCACATTTTACCATTTTTTATTTCACTTTTCATCCCTATTTACAAATACAAAACTACTGAATTAGAATACAAAAATAAATCACGAATATAAAATTAGTGAATTGTCATCTATCGACTCCTCCCCTTCTTTTAAAACCGATAGAAGTGGTTTACGCAGAAAATCATGCAAGAATACCAATTAAAAAAAATGACATTTGTAGATTCAAATACTTTATGTTATCTATATCAAATTTATAAAATTAATTTTTTTTACTTTGATCTATATGTTTTAAGCTGTAAAGTGTATGGCTTGAAATAACAAAGCTAATTAATTTTTGTAAAGTTAGTAATTGAGTATGCTACGGGGCGTTTCTAAATTTTGGGTATATTAATGTATGCATATTAATGTTAACTTATTGAATAAATTTTAAATTTAGTAGCGTAAAATTTTACTTTAATCCTAGCAGAACTTTTTAATTTTGAGGAATGGGGAAAATATTTTATTATGCAAGTGTTTCAACTCGAATTGTATGGTATCCCATTAAGATCTACTATTTTTTTAAGTTGCAAAAATACCAATATGTCAGGGATAAACTGCTCATAACTATCAGAAAAAGTACTTAAGGGGTCATATAACTTTTAAAAGTATCGAATTGTATTGCAACCCATTAAGACCTACTAATTTTTTTAAAAGTTGCAACAATACCAATATGTCAGGGATAAACTGCTCATAACTATTAGAAAAAGTACTTAAGGGGTCATACAACTTTTATAAGTATCGAATTATATTGCAGCCCATTAAGATATAATAATTTTTTTAAAAAGTTGAAACAATACCAATATGTCAGGGATAAACTGCTCATAACTATCAGAAAAAGTACTTAAGGGGTCATACAAATTTTAAAAGTATCAAATTGTATTGTAGCCCATTAAGACCTACTAATTTTTTTTAAAGTTGCAAAAATACCAATATGTCAAGAAAAACTGTTCATAGCTATCAGAAAAAGTACTTAAGTGGTCATACAACTTTTATAAGTATCGAATTATATTGCAGCCCATTAAGATATAATAATTTTTTTTAAGTTGCAAAAATACCAATATGTCAGGGATAAACTATTCATAACTATCAGAAAAAGTACTTAAAGGGTCATGCAACTGTTAAAAGTATCGAATTGTATTGTAGCTCATTAAGACCTACTAATTTTTTTTAATTGCAAAAATACCAATATGTCAAGGAAAAACTGTTCATAACTATCAGAAAAAGTACTTAAGGGGTCATACAACTTTTAAAAGTATCGAATTGTATTGCAACCCATTAAAACCTACTAATTTTTTTAAAAGTTGCAAAAATACCAATATGTCAAGGAAAAACTGTTCATAACTATCAGAAAAATTACTTAAGGGGTCATACAACTTTTAAAAGTCGAAAAATATAAAATAATTATCATTCTCGACTTCTCATATCTTAAAAATACCACTTTTACAAGCATAATTTTTAACATAGTTAGAATGAATTATTATCTTAACACACATATCTAATTCATTTTTGAAACAAAAAATATTTTGATTAAAAAGTTTTAAATAAGGGACCTCCTTATTTAAAACCTAACAAGTTGGTAACAAAAATTATATTAAGACTAACGCGCCTGATTACTAAAAATATAATCAAGTTTAAGACAAACTTTTTGTTTTAAAACATACAATATTTAACTATTACTTAGAACCTAAATTTGTATATACTTAAGATACACATATACTTTTAAAAAATATTTGAAAATAATTGAAATTTTTTTTCGTAAAAATTAAAAAATTATCTTTACATGGAAAAAAAGACAAAATTTGAGAAAAATCAAGTTAAAATTTTGCAAGTTTAAAAGTGTTTAGTGTTTACAGTTGTCATAATTTTAATCATAACTCCAGTCAATATTGGAATTTTTTTAACCGGATTATTTTAAAATGTTCAGAACTAAATTTCTTTTCCCATATAATTTTTTTCTGAACATTCCAATTTTTGTCGATTTAACAATCGCATGACTCCTTAATGATGCAGACAAGTGACCGACAGCCTGCTATAACCTTAATCAACATTATTACCTATAAATAAACCATTACTTATAAAGGAGGTTTTAAATATATTGGAAAACGTAAATCTATCCTTCTGACTTAAAAAGATTTCAATGTAAGTGATGAAAAATTATTCATATTAGTAACAAATAGTGTTATTATTATAGTGTTATTTGAGTAGATGAATTCTAGAATCCCTAATGTAGAAAAATATAAATATTTCAATCAAGGTCAATGTGGTATAGCCACATTCTATCTAAAAGGGAATGCCAGGAATTGCCGGCTTCCTGACCCCTTATTTTATGGAATGGGGCTTGTCAATGTCCAAGTCACCTTGAATCTTCCCTCGCTGACCATCCGTGGGTTGCCGTTTTGCTCTCCCCATCTTTCACCTTTTGTCCAGCTTGAGTATTGCTTGGCGCCCTAAGATTCTATTCACGCTACGTTTGGCGATCGTCTTGGGTTCCCGCTGGCGGGATTTTTCCACTGACCTCGCCATTCGCGGTGTTGAATGATCATCATTTTAGCCGCTGTTGGGGGAGAGATCACCCGCATCATTGGAGAAGAAAAAAAAATATTTTTTTGAGTCATTTTGCTCCTTTTTTTGATTTTTTCATCATGTCGAGGGACGTGTATTTTTCTGACAAAGTCAGCAAGGAATAGTCTTAAATAAAAACTCCTTACAGCTATTCAGTAATCGGACTATTTTTGTTTTCGTGAATTTGGATTTTCTTTTGTCATAAAGTTTTGGAGCATTCAATATGAAGACTGTGAGTTGTGTCTGCCGCCATTTTGTTCCACCAAAGAACCGGTGAAAGGTTATTGCGGCTAAGGGAAAATATGGAATATTCAACTACAACAATAATCATACATCGATCTACAATAATTAGTCTACTATACATATAATTCTACAGTCAATATTGAGAAAAACGTTTCTGAAAAATAAGTTGTTAAGGTATCCGTTTAAGTTCGGAGAACTTTTTTCTTTAAACGTAGAAACTAGTTCATGTTTTTACAATTTTAAATTTATTTTTTATATTATCATAGAGAATTGCACTCAAAAAATTTATTCCTGGAGAAGTTTTTATAAAATTTCTAATAAATGAAGAAAATTTAGTAAAAAAAATCGGGTGTTTTCAAAAGGTCTAATTTTTTAATAAATTAAATTATTTCAATATTTTTTGATGCAGCACATTTCTTATACACTGGACTAGTGAATCACCTAAAATCTTTGCTTAATTTACATTTGGTAAAAAATTTTGGTCCTTCAAAATCATACTCATTGAATTTTTAACGAATTTTCATTACCTTTATATCTAACTATGAGTGTAACATCCTTAAAAATTATCCAAATTTAAAGCTTTTAAGTCATTCAATTGTAAAGACTATCAAAAGTATTCATAATAATTTTCAACAAAATATTTTAAGAACTTTTTGAGAAATCACATTTCAAGTTTTGACATTTTATTAAAAATACCGTTCTGATAAAAACGCATTTGAAGTTTATAAAAGCAGCTTTAACTATTGAAAAATTAAAATGCATCATCAAATTTCCCCACACTTTCTTGCTTCAAAACTTTCTAATTGCAAAGTTGCTAATTATTAAAAATACTAGAAAAGTGTTTAAACTAATCTTCATGAAAATTTAAAAAGTTTTGTCTAAAAATTGCTGTTTAAAAGTCTGTAAATTCACAACTTCCGGATCCGAAGTCGCTAAGAAGTCATCCTCTCTACGACTTAAAATCGTTCCGAAGTCGTAGTATTTTGACAGCTGTCACTGATGTTTAAACAGCTGTAACTTTTTTTAAAATGACATAGAGACAAAACAAAATCAGATTTAGAAGCCTAACAGTTGAAATTTTACAATAGAGAAATAAACAAAAATTAAGTATTTTGGCCAAAAATTACTTTTTTAACGTAGACAGATACCTTAAATCTGAAAAAGCTACTCATAAACTTTTATATGCACAAATTTTAATTTACCTTTTACAATTTACTACTGTGTAAATATTTTAAATTTAATTTTACTTTAGAAACCAATAAGATATGTACTTATGATATAATCTGTAATTAGCACGTTAAAAATTTCAAACCACGCTGTTGCTCCAGACACAAGTGATTGAATGTTGGCATGTCTGCTGCTAGTAAAAAAACTAATTCTAATACATGATAAAAATATATTGGTGCGTAAAAGAAAAATCCTTCCGTTTGAATTTGGAAATAACCAAAAAAGTGAGCTATATCGTACTAATTTACACTAACCAAATGCATATAAAGTAAATTAAGGTTTAAAATAACAACAAACATATATAAAGGTAATAAATATATCGATACTTAAGGGAAAATCATTCGGCATCGTTCGGGGAAATTACTGAAGTATACTGGTAAATGAACAATGGCGTGATATACACACGAATTAAATTTAATAGCAATAAAATAAAGAGAGGAGGTCATAAATATATCATTAGATTTGAGGAAAAATACTGTAAGAATCTTTGAAAGGACTAATATTGCTGTATGAGTTAAGTATGCATCAGTACTTATACAGGTAGTAATACATATACTACTAAGAGAGGGATAAATCACCTAAACG
>CM063497.1:103068624-103116124 GCA_032207245.1 Pardosa pseudoannulata | reverse complement strand
TTAAGACAATCTTTATGCGATAATATTACAACATGAGATATAATAAGTTAAAAATTACAATGTTTGTTTGAATTCGAGTACAAATTTAATCGAGTTCTTATGACTCTACATTTATGAAGATAACAATAAAATTATTGGTTCGTAAATATTATGCCCTCATATATCTTAGAAGAAAGCAATTATTGCTGTAGAATGGTAAAAAAATTCTTGATATAAAATATGACCATGAAATATTTTTAAACTTTGTTAAAATACTGAAGTTAAATCTGATAAGATAGTTTCGTAAATAAACATAAACTAAACTATTATACTAATGAAATATTATGAATGGAAGTACTATTGTTACACTTGGCTTTAAGAAGGAAATATTTAATCTTCAATGTGATGAATAACGTTATATAAAATAGAAGAAAAATCACATTATGAGATAACAATCACAAGGTCTGTAAGGAAGAAAATCATCAAATAAATCAATGACAATCACGAATTTAATCCTTATGCCGGATTCAATATATTTCAGGATACAAAGCTGTATTCTGTAATCTGATAAAGAGAATGATATAAAAAACTTGGAAAAAATATTTTTTCAAATCTTTAAGCGATAATAATATTACAACATGCGTTAGTATACAATCCCGAAATAAATCTAGTACTAATCACATATTTAACCTTGATAAATATTTAGATACAATGTTATGTTTTGAAGTATTTTGTTAATCAGCGCTATGTTTTGTTTCGTTTGCAATATGTTATACAGTGGGCTCCGGTTGTTAATCAGCGCTATGTTTTGTTTCGTTTGCAATATGTTATACAGTGGGCTCCGTTTGTTACTCGGCGCTGTTTTGTTTCGTTTGCAATATGTTATACAGTGGGCTCCGTTTGTGGCGCTGTTTTGTTTCGTTTGCAATATGTTATACAGTGGGCTCCGGTTAATGTGATCAGTTTGGGACACCGTGATTTTCATAACAATAACCGATTGATAACAATAAACGATGTGTAAAATTAGATAAATTTACCCCTCCCCCTTTAATTCACACGTACTACATTTCAAAATAAAATAAAAAAACTCACCTTATATTTATGTACTGTATATTATCTTTAAGACATAAGAATTGTTTACATAATAAAAATAAGCGATCAATGGTTGACTGTCTACAATTGTTTCTAAGAAGATCATTGATAAATCGTTAGTAATCATAATGTTTTTAAAGTCATCAGAGCGGTGTTGTACTCCACGTTTCAACACTTTCAATGCAATTCAGAAGCTGAGAAATGTTTAACTGCGCTGCAGCACTGACTCATATTTGGTAACCTGTTTTAACGATTTAATATCTCGATATTTAGTTTAATGTTAAATCATTTCGCTTTCTGGCTTCCATATCGACAAACTGCATGTAAGCGAGCAAGGCATAAAATGTGAATACTATCCTACTCAGTTCCGAATAGAATTTGTAGCTTTCTGCTTATCTGCCAGATATTGACCACCAGAAAGTTGTGCGTATTTCTGAAAAATTCCAGGAACGTGTAATTTCCCACTTCTTTTTTTTCTTCTTTTCCCTAAGTGGAAGAGGGAGAATTCTCGGAAATTAAAACAAGAAAGAAGGGAAAGAAAAGAATGGGTTGTTTCTGAATGCATTGTGAATATTCCTTTGCCATTTAAAATTGGGTTTGAAAACTGATAAAATTAACCGATGTAACGATCACATAAAGCGATAATTTTAACATACAAATAAATAGAGAAAATCGGGACCAAGTTATTTCGATAACAAAAAGTGATTGATACATTAACCGAGATCACATTAAGCACAGTCCACTGTATCTGTTTTTCTAATGAATTTAAACGTCTTAGTATACAAGTATACTATGAATTTAATATTAATCAAAAAATTTACTTGTATAAAAGATTTGATGTAATTATTGGTACTGAAGAATGGTGTTATATTTAGCTTTAGAAAGCCCTCTTTAGTGCAACTTATGTATTAAAAAATGCAATAAATAATCATTTAAAATCTTTAGGGATGTAATTCGGCATTTTCTTCAAAACAAATTGATGTTCTCTTAAGTTCTTTATATACAAAAAGTTCAAGTTATAGATGCATAAATTATTTAATATTTTTTAATATTTGAAAATAAGAATCAAACATTAAATAGAAAAGCAAAAACATAAATTATTGCTTATGAAGTATTTAAACCATATAATAGAAGTGATAAAATTATTTGTGCTCAAGCGTCGCAGAACATTAAAATTTGGATCTTTACAAATGGTACATTAGAATTTAAAAGTCTGAGTTATAGATGCATAATTGTTTTGAATTTGGAAAAAAAATATAATTGTTAGGAAAAGAGAATTAGTGTGATTGCAAATTGTAAGAAGAAAAATATATTTAGCATTATCTATAAACCATTAAAAGAAAAATAACGAACAGAAATCAAGTAAGAATTAAATTTAATATTAAGTATTCAATCTTTGAAGAAGACTTATTAAGCGAGGTGATGTAACATTATGATTTGGGCAGAAGTATTAATGTTGAAAAGGGAAAAAAAGCGGGATACAAAATTGTTGCAATAAATAAATTTTCATACTTCTTTTAAACTGTTTCTAAGTAAAAATGATATGAAAAGAATATAAGCTCGAATACAAATTAGTGTTAGCATAAGCACGGTATAATTTATTGTAATAGTAAAAGTTACTACTAATATAAGGGATAAAACCACGAATCCAATTTAGTGCTAATCTATTATTTAACCCATATTAGTTGACGCTATTATTCGTGTTCAAGTGTTATGGAACATCGGAATTTTGGGAAAAAAACATAAAAATTGTTAGGAAGTGAGAATTAGTGAGATTGCAAATTGTAAGAAGAAAAATATCTTTAGCATTACCTATAAACCATTAAAAGAAAAATATCGCAAGAACAGAAATCAAGTAAGAATTAAATTGAATACTATGTTTTCAATCTTTGGAGAAGACATTACGCGAGGTGATGTAACATTTGAGGTGATGTATGATTTGAGGAAAAGTATTAATGCCGGAAAGTGAAGAAATGCGGGATACAAAAATTGAAGCAATAAATAAATTTTCATACTTCTTTTAAACTATTTCTAATTGAAAATGAAATGAAAGGAATAAAAGCACGAATACAAATTAGTGTTAGCATAAGCACGGTATAATTTTTTGTAATAGTAAAAGTTACTACTAATATAAGGGATAAAACCACGAATCCAATTTAGTGCTAATCTATTATTTAACCCATAGTAGTTGACGCTATTATTCGTGCTCAAGTGTTATGGAACATCAGAATTTTGGGAAAAAAAACATAAAAATTGTTAGGAAGTGAGAATTAGTGAGATTGCAAATTGTAAGAAGAAAAATATATTTAGCATTACTTATAAACCATTAAAAGAAAAATATCGCAAGAACAGAAATCAAGTAAGAATTAAATTGAATACTACGTATTCAATCTTTGGAGAAGACATTACGCGAGATTATGTAACATTTGAGGTGATGTATGATTTGAGGAAAAGTATTAATGCCGGAAAGTGAAGAAATGCGGGATACAAAAATTGAAGCAATAAATAAATTTTCATACTTCTTTTAAACTGTTTCTAAGTAAAAATGATATGAAAAGAATATAAACTCGAATACAAATTAGTGTTAGCATAAGCACGGTATAATTTTTTGTAATAGTAAAAGTTACTACTAATATAAGGGATAAAACCACGAATCCAATTTAGTGCTAATCTATTATTTAACCCATAGTAGTTGACGCTATTATTCGTGCTCAAGTGTTATGGAACATCAGAATTTTGGGAAAAAAAACATAAAAATTGTTAGGAAGTGAGAATTAGTGAGATTGCAAATTGTAAGAAGAAAAATATATTTAGCATTACCTATAAACCATTAAAAGAAATATATCGCAAGAACAGAAATCAAATAAGAATTAAATTGAATACTACGTATTCAATCTTTGGAGAAGACATTACGCGAGATTATGTAACATTTGAGGTGATGTATGATTTGAGGAAAAGTATTAATGTCGGAAAGTGAAGAAATGCGGGATACAAAATTGTTGCAATAAATATATTTTCAATACTCATTTTAAAATATTTCTAAGTAAAATCGAAATGAAGAGGACAGAAGCAGGAATTCAAATTAGTGCTAATATAAATAAAGTATAATTTATTGTAATAGTAAAAAGTTACTACTAATATAAGGGATAAAATCACAAATCCAATTTAGTTCTAATCTATTATTTAACCCATATAAAGGAGTTGATAATATTATTCTTGCTCAAGCATTGTGAAAGATTAGAATTTTCGAAAAATTATAATTATTGTTAGGAAGTAAGAATTAGTGTAATTATAAATTGTAAAAAGAAAAATATATTTAGAAATCCCTTTAAAACGTTTAAAAAAATATCGCAAGAATAAAAATCAAGAAAGAATTAAATTGAATACTAAGTATTCAATCTTTGGAGAGACCTTATTACTCTATATAATGTAACATTACGATTTGAGGAAATGTATTAATGCCGGAAAGTGAAGAAATGCGGGATAAAAACTGTTGCAATAAATATATTTTTAATACTTCTTTTAAACTATTTCTAATTGAAAATGAAATGAAAGGAATAAAAGCACGAATACAAAATAGTGTTAACATAAGCACGGTATAATTTATTGTAATAGTAAAAGTTACTAATATTATAAGGGATAAAACTGCAAATCCAATTTAGTGTTGATCTATTATTCAACCCATAGTTGATAATAATATTCGTGCTCAAGCGTTGTGGAACACTAGAATTTTGAAAAAAAAAATATAATAATTGTTAGGAGTTGAGAATAAGTGTGATTTCAAATTGTAAGAAAAAAACTATATTTAGCATTACCTTTAAACCATTAAAAGAAAAAAATCGCAAGTACAGAAGTCAAATAAGAATTAAATTGAATACTAAGTATTCAATCTTTGGAGAAGACATTACGCGAGGTGATGTAACATTATGATTTGAGGAAAAGTATTATACAGGAAAGTGGAGAAATGCGGGATACAAAATTGTTGCAATTAATATATTTTCAATGCTCCTTTTAAAATATTTCTAAGTAAAATCGAAATGAAGAGGACAGAAGCAGGAATTCAAATTAGTGCTAATATAAATAAAGTATAATTTATTGTAATAGTAAAAGTTACTACTCATATACGGGATAAAACCACGAATCCAATTTAGTGCTAATCTATTATTTAACCCATAGTAGTTGATAATATTATTCGTGCTTAAATGTTATGGAACATTAGAAGTTTGGAAAAAAAATATAATAATTGTTAGGAAGTGAGAATCAGCGTGATTGCAAATTGTAAGAAGAAACATGTATTTAGCATTACCTATAAACCATTAAAAGAAAAATATCACAAGAACAGAAATCAAGTAAGAATTAAATTTAATACTAAGTATTCAGTCTTTGGAGAAGACATGAATAGACATGAGGTGATGTAACATTATGATTTGAGGAAAAGTATTAATGCCGGAAAGTGAAGAAATGCGGGATACAAAATTGTTGCAATAAATATATTTTTAATACTTCTTTTAAACTGTTTCTAAGTAAAAATGAAATGAAAAAAATATAAGCTCAAATACAAATTAGTGCTAACATAAGCACGATATAATTTATTGTAATAGTAAAAGTTACTACTAATATAAGAGATAAAATCACAAATCCAATTTATTTCTAATCTATTATTTAACCCATATTAGTTGACGCTATTATTCGTGCTCAAGTGTTATGGAACATTTGAATATTAGGGAAAAAACATAAAAATTGTTAGGAAGTGAGAATTAGTGAGACTGCAAATTGTAAGAAGAAAAATGTATTTAGCATTACCTATAAACCATTGAAAGAAAAATATCGCAAGAACAGAAATCAAGTAAGTATTAAATTGAATACTACGTATTCAATCTTTAGAGAAGACATTACGCGAGGTGATGTAACATTTGAGGTGATGTATGATTTGAGGAAAAGTATTAATGCCGGAAAGTGAAGAAATGCGGGATACAAAATTGTTGCAATAAATATATTTTCAATACTCATTTTAAACTGTTTCTAAGTAAAAATGAAATGAAAAGAATATAAGCTCAAATAAAAATTAGTGCTAACATAAGCACGGTATAATTTATTGTAATAGTAAAAGTTACTACTCATATACGGGATAAAACTGCAAATCCAATTTAGTGTTGATCTATTATTCAACCCATAGTTGATAATAATATTCGTGCTCAAGCGTTGTGGAACACTAGAATTTTGGAAAAAAATATAATAATTGTTAGGAAGTGAGAATTAGCGTGATTGCAAATTGTAAGAAGAAAAATGTATTTAGCATTACCTATAAACCATTAAAAGAAAAACATCGCAAGAACAAAAGTCAAATAAGAATTAAATTGAATACTAAGTATTCAATCTATACTAAGTATTCAATCTTTGGAGAAGACATTACGCGAGGTGATGTAACATTATGATTTGAGGAAAAGTATTATACCGGAAAGTGGAGAAATGCGGGATACAAAAATGTTGCAATTAATATATTTTCAATACTCCTTTTAAAATATTTCTAAGTAAAATCGAAATGAAGAGGACAGAAGCAGGAATTCAAATTAGTGCTAATATAAATAAAGTATAATTTATTGTAATAGTAAAAAGTTACTACTATTCTAAGGGATAAAATCACAAATCCATTTTAGTGCTAATCTATTATTTAACCCATATAAAGGAGTTGATAATATTAATCGTGCTCACATGTTGGAAAACATTAGAATTTCGGAATAAATTATAATTATTGTTAGAAACTGAGAATGAATGTTTATATATATTGTAAGAAGAAACATATATAAATAGTATTCAATTTAAAACATTTAAAAAAAATATCGCAAGAATAAAAATCAAGTAAGAATTAAAATCTTTGAAGAAGACATTGTTGCACAAAATTGTTGCAATAAATGTATTTTCAATAATCCTTTTAAAATGCTTCTAAGTAAAAATGAAATGAAAAGAATATAAGCTCGAATACAACATAGTGCTAACATAAGCACGGTATAATTTATTGTAATAGTAAAAGTTACTACTCATATACGGGATAAAACCACGAATCCAATTTAGTACTAATCTATTATTTAACCCATAGTAGTTGATAATATTATTCGTGCTTAAATGTTATGGAACATTAGAATTTTGGAAAAAAATATAACAATTGTTAGGAAGTGAGAATTAGTGTGATTGCAAATTGTAAAAAAAAAAAAAAATGTATTTAGGTTTGCCTATAAACCATTAAAAGAAAAATATCGCAAGAACAGAAATCAAGTAAGAATTAAATTTAATACTAAGTATTCAATCTTTGGAGAAGACATTAAGCGAGATGATGTAACATTATGATTTGAGGAAAAGTATTAATGCCGGAAAGTGAAGAAAAGCGGGTAAAAATTGTTGCAATAAATATATTGATAACACTTCTTTTAAAATATTACTAAGTAAACATAAATAGTCAGGGATGAAAATATAAAATTAGTACTAATAAAATATTTAATCCATATGAAATAGGGGATTAAATTATTTGTGTTCAACCGTTGGGGTACATTTAAATTTCGAAAAAAAATATAATTATAAGGAAATAATGAGTATAATTATAAGTTTTTGCAAGAAGAGTTTAATGTTTTCTTTAATATCCTTGAAGATTCTATTTACAAGGATAGAATAACACGGAAAGTAAATTAAGCATTAGGTTTAATTCTTTGTAGAGAAGATGATAAAAATCTTGTTAAATGAGATATGATATGACATTATGATGTAGAAAAAGTATTAGCGCGTGCAGGTGAAGAAATGCATGATACAAAATGATAACAAAAAATATATTTTGATGCTTCTTTTAAAACTTCATGGGTTAAAATCAAAAGTTAGGTTTTAGCTATGAACTACAATTACTAATCAAATACTGAACAATGAGGAAAAGTTGATAAGAGAGTGTGATTTATAAAAAAATTATATATGGATTAGAAAGTAAGAACTAATATGGATATAAAACGGTAGTAAAAAATATTTTTAGTATTATCTCTAAGATATTTCATGGAAAAATTCACAAACTTTGAATATAAATATGAAATTATTTCAGTATTAAGTATGAAAACTTTGTAGATAAGATGGTAAAATTCTTATTACGTGAGCAGGAATGTAAACATTTGTTTTACAAAAAGTCATTGTTAGTATGAACAAACGAAGGAAAAGATGATAAAATTTGTGCGGGTTTGTAACAATAAATATTTTAATATTAAAAAATATTATAAGTTAACATAAACTACAATTTGTACTCCAAATACTTAAAATTTTAAAAAACGTGATAAAATTTTTATAATTTGGGATGAAGTATTAACAAGGACAGGTGAAGAAAGCGTTACACAAAATAGTAACAATGCATTTATTTTTAATATATTGTTTAAAACATATGAAAGAGTTATTCACAAGGATATAATAAAAGCATGAAGTAAACTCTGTGTTATATTTTAAATCATGGGGGAGTAGATGATAAAATTCTTGTTACGTGAGAGGTGATATAATATTATGATTTAGAATGAAGTATTAACACGGATAGGTGAAGAAAGCGTTATACAAAATAGTGTCAATGCATATATATTTAATATATTGTTTAACACATATGAAGGAAGTAGTCACAAAGACATAATATAAGAATGAAGTAAACTGTGTATTATATTTTAAATCATTGGCAAGTAGATGATAAATTCTTGTTACGTGAGAGGTGATATAATATTATGATTTAGAATGAAGTATTAACACGGATAGGTGAAGAAAGCGTTATACAAAATAGTGTCAATGCATATATATTTAATATATTGTTTAACACATATGAAGGAAGTAGTCACAAAGACATAATATAAGAATGAAGTAAACTGTGTATTATATTTTAAATCATTGGCAAGTAGATGATAAATTCTTGTTACGTGAGAGGTGATATAATATTATGATTTAGAATGAAGTATTAACACGGATAGGTGAAGAAAGCGATACACAAAATAGTAGGAATGCATATATATTTAATATAATTTTAACACATATGAAGGAAGTAGTCACAAAGACATAATATAAGAATGAAGTAAACTCTGTATTATATTTTAAATCATTGGGAAGTAGATGATAAATTCTTGTTACGTGAGAGGTGATATAATATTATGATTTAGAATGAAGTATTAACACGGATAGGTGAAGAAAGCGTTATACAAAATAGTGTCAATGCATATATATTTAATATATTATTTTACACATATGAAGGAAGTAGTCACAAAGACATAATATAAGAATGAAATAAACTCTGTATTACATTTTAAATCATTGGGGAGTAGATGATAAAATTATTTTTACGTGAGCGGGGATATAATATTATGATTTAGAATGAAGTATTAACACGTACAAGTGAAGTAAGAGTTACACAAAATAGTAGAAATATTTTTAGTATATTGTTTAACACCTATGAAGGAAGTATACACAAGGACATAATATAAGGATGAAGTAAGCTCTATATTAAATTTTAAATCATTGGGAAGCTGATGATAAAATTCTTGTTACGCGAGCGATAATATAATATTATGATTTTGTATGAAGTATTAGTGCGGGCATGTGAAGAAAACGATACACAAAATAGTAAAAATAAATATATTTTTAACATATTGTTTAACACATATCAAGGAAGTATTCACAAAGACTTATTACAAGGATGAAGAAAACTCTGTATTATATTTTAAATTATTGGGGAGAAGATGATAAAGTTCTTGTGAGCGGTGATATAATATTATGATTTAGAATGAAGTGTTAACACGTGCAGGTGAAGAAAGCTTTACACAAAATAATAGCAATGGATATATATTTAATATATTGTTTAACAGATATGAAGGAAGTACTCACAAAGACAATAAGGATGAAGTAAACTCTTTATTTTATTTTAAACCTTTGACGAGTAGATAATAAAATTCCTGTTTCGCGAGCGGTGTTAAAATATAATTTGGTATGAAATATTAACAAGGATAGGTGAAGAAAGCGTTACAAAAAATAGTAGCAATGCATATATATTTAATATATTGTTTAACACATGTGAAGGGAGTATTCACAAAGACATATTATAAGGATGAAGTAAACTCTGTATTATATCTTTAATCATTGGCGAGTACATGATAAAATTCTTGTTTCACGAACGGTGATATAACATTATTATTTAGGATGAAGTAATAACACAGACAGGTGAAGAAAATGTTACACAAAATAGAAGAAATAAATATATTTTTCATAGATTGTTTAATTAATTTATTATTAATATGAAAGAAGTACTCAAAAAGACATATTATAAGGATGAAGTAAACTCTGTATTATATTTTAAATAATTGGCACGTACATGACAAAATTGTTGTTTCACGAACGGTGATACAACATTATGATTTAGATTGAAGTATTAACACGGAGAGGTGAAGAAAGAGTTACATAAATCAGTAGAAATATATTTAATATATTGTTTAACGCATATGAAGGAAGTATTCACAAAGACATATAAGGATGAAGTAAAATCTTTATTATATTTTAAACCTTTGGCGAGTAGATTATAAAATTCTTGTTTCGCGAGCGGTGATATAACATTATAATTTGGGATGAAGTGTTAACACTGCCCGGGGAAGAAAGCGTTATACAAAATAGGAGCGATGCATATATATATGAAATTTATAGTTTAACACATGTAAAGGAAGTATTCAGAACGAGATAATATAAGGATGAAATAAACTCTATATTATATTTAATTCATTGGCGAGTATATGATGAAATTCCTGTTACGCGAGCGGTGATATAACATTATGATGGAATGAAGTATTTTTATGGTCAGGCGAAGAAAGAATTACACAAAATTGTAGCAATGCATGTATATTTAATATACTGTTTAACATATATGAAGGAAGTATTCGCAATTACATAATATAATGATGAAGGAAACTATGTATTAAATTTTAAATCATTAGCGAGTAGATTGATAAAATTCTTTTTTCGCGAGAGGTTATACAGCATTATGATTTGCTATGAAGTATTAACAAGAACAGGTGAAGAAAGTGTTACACAAAATAGTAGCAATGCATAGATATTTAATTGTTTAACACATATCAAGGAAGTAATCACAAGGACTTAATATAAGAATAAAGTAAACTTTGTATTATATTTTAAATCATCGGCGAGTAGATGATAAAATTCTTGTTACGCTTGCGGTGATATAATATTATAATTTGGAATTAAATATTAACACGAACAGGTGAAGAAAGCGTTACACAAAATTTTAGAAATAAATATATTTTTAATATATTGTTTAATTAATTTATTGTTAATATGAAAGAAATATTCAAAAAGACATAATATGAGGATGACGTAAACTCTGTATTATATTTTAAATATTTGGCGAGTACATGATAAAATTCTTGTTTCGCTAACGCATTTGAAGGAAGTATTCACAAAGACATATAAGGATAAAGTAAACTCTGTATTATATTTTGAATCATTGGGGATTTGGTGATAAAATTCTTCTTAAGCGAGCGGTGATATAACATTATGATTTGGTATGAATATTAATACGGACAGGTGAAGAAAGCGTTACACAAAATAGTAGCAATGCATACATATTTAATATAATGTTTAACACATCAAGAAAGTAATCACGAGGACTTAATATAAGCATGAAATAAACTCTGTATTATATTTTAAATCATTGGCGAGTAAATGACAAAATTCTTGTTACGCGAGCGGTGATATAACATTACGATTTAGGATGAAATATTAACGCTTACAGGTGAAGAAATCGTTACATAAAATAGTAGCAATGCATAGATATTTAATATATTGTTTAATAGATATGAAGGATGTATTCACAAAGACATAATATAAGGATGAAGTAAACTCTGCATTATATTTAAAATCATTGGGAAGTAGATGATAAAATTCCTGTTACGCGAGCGGTAATATAACATTCTGATTTAGGACAAAGTATTATCACGGACAGATGAAGAAAAGCGTTGAACATAAAAGTAGAAATATATATATTTTTAACATATATGAAGGAATTGTTCACAAATACATAATATAAGGATGAAGTAAACTCTTTACTATATTTTAAATCTTTGGGGAGTAGATGATAAAAATCTTGTTACGCGAGCGGTAATATAACATTCTTATTTAGGATGAAGTATTAACAAAGACAGGTGAAGAAAGCGTTACAAAAAATAGTAGAAATAAATATATATGTTTAATATATTGTTTAATTAATTTATTGTTAATAGGAAAGAAGTATTCAAAAAGACATAATATGAGGATGAAGTAAACTCTGTATTATATTTTAAATATATGGCGAGTACATGATAAAATTCCTGTTTCGCGAGCGGTGATATAACATTAAGGTTTAGATTGAAGATATAACACGGACAGGTGAAGACAGCGTTACACAAATCGGTAGAAATAGTTTTAATATATTTTTTAACTCATATGAAGGAAGTATTCACAAAGACATATAAGGATAAAGTTAACTCTGTATTATATTTAAACCTTTGTCGAGTAGATGATAATATTCTTGTTTCGCGAGCGGTGATATAACATTATAATGTGGGATGAATTGTAACACTCGCAGGGGAAGAAAGCGTTATACAAAATAGTAGCGATGAATATATATATATATATATATATATATATATATATATATATATATATATATATATATATTTACTATATTGTTTAACACATATGAAGAAAGTATTCACAAATACATAATATAAGCATGAAGTACATTTTGTATTATATTTTAAATCATTGGGGAGTAGATGATAAAATTCTTGTGCCGTGAGCGGTGATATAACATTATGATTTAGGATGAAGTGTTAACACGGACAAATGAAGAAAGCTTTAACCAAAATAGTAGCAATGCATATATATTTAATATATTGTTTAACACATATCAAGGAAGTGTTCAAAACGAGATGATATAAGGGTGACGTAAACTCTGTATTGTATTTAAATAATTGGCGAGTATATGATAATATTCCTGTGAAGCGAGAGGTGATATAACATTAAGATTTTGGATGAAATATTAACGATTACAGGTGAAGAAAGCGTTACAAAAAATAGTAGTATAGCATATATATTTAACATATTGTTTAATACATATGAAGTATGTATTCACAAAGACATAATATAAGGATGAAGTAAACTCTGCTTTATATTTTAAATTATTGGGAAGTAGATGATAAAATTCCTGTTACGCGAGTTGTAATATAACATTCTGATTTAGGATGATGTATTAACACGGAGAGATGAAGAAAAGCGTTACACAGAATAATAGAAATATATATATATTTAACACATATGAAGGAATTATTCTCAAAGACATAATATAAGGAAGAAGTAAACTCTGTGTTATATTTACATCTTTGGCGAGTGATAAAAATCTTGTTACGCGAGCGGTGATATAACATCGGGATTTTTGATGAAGTATTTGTGCGGGCATGTGAAGAAAAGCATGATACCAAATATCAGAGATAAATATATTTTTAATACACTCCTCTGTGCAACAACCTAACTTAGAGCCATGGCCTACGAAGCTAATCTCTGTTTGCAACTTGAAGTACGTGGGGTCCGAACATTTGTCCCGGTTAGGTAATCAACCTGATACGGAATCCACAGTGCTAAGTTCCGAAGCATACTTGCTCTTCAATTTTTCTACCATTGTACAGGATGAAAGACTGAGTCTACCTAGCCCAACCTGACACTCGAGCCTGTGTAGTGGAAACACAAAGATCTACCCGACAACCTTGGGCTTCTAAATAAATTTGTAATACTTTTTTTAAAAATCTATGGTAGCTGAAATCGAAAGTTAGAGAGACAAGAAAAATTACAATTAGTAGATTACTTGCAAAGTTAGAGTACAATTAGTACTAATCAAATATTAAAAACTTATAAGAACAGGTGAAAAGATTCTTAGTATGCAAACGTTGATGTAATATTAGGATTTCGAGAAATATTTAGCAACAGTCAAAGAGAAAAAACACAATTTAAGGAGATACGCTTTAAGGAAACAAAATGACTGTAGAATAAAAAATATTTTATTATTGTCCTTAAAACCTTAGAAGGGGTAATTCACAGGGATAGAACACAAGAATGTACTAAGTTAAGTACTAAATACTTAACAAGAGTACTAAGAAGCACAAAGTAAGGAATCCACATAAAAAAAATTGTGGAATACCGGTTTCGAAACTTAACTCAATTATAGATTGGTATTCCTAATGCTCAAGACTCTAATGACGTGACCACTGTAATCACAACACCATTATTTATTACTACTTAATATTTAATATTTACATTTATTCATTAATAACTTTTTATTACTTATGATACGAACATGGAAAAAAACGATTTAGATAAAAGTCTTTATTAGTACAGGTAGATGATAAAAAAGAGTTTATATAAGTGTAGGGACTTAAAAAATAGGGTGATATAAAATTTTATTAATGTAAGCAATATTAAAATTTCCTTTAAAACGTTTTAAGGAATGATTAAAATGACTAGAAATATGAAGTAAATAAAGTATTAAGTACTTAACCTTTATAGAGAAGAAGGTAAAGTTCTTGGTACGGAAGCATATAAATTAAGGACACAAGACCTGACCTCATTTTAGCCCAAATCAAATATTTACCATTTCAAGAACAGGTGATAAATTTCCTAAATTTTAAAAGAATAATTCACAAGATTACACACTTGTAGTAAATTAGTACTAAGTATTTCAACTTCACAGAGGAAATGGTAATGTTCTTGGTGCGGAAGCACTTTTGTATTATAAGAAAAGAAATATTGCTGTAGATATTTACCAAATAGTATTGAAGACTTTACTACACAAAAAGATAGAATCATCGCATACAAAAGGAAACGTTTAGTAATACTTTTTAATACGACATCTGCCATGATAATTAAAATATCTGCAAAAATAATTATCATCATTTGTCTGCTTTTTAGCGGAAGAGGGGGAAAATTTTAAAATGAAGTATTATTAAAAAATTAAATAAAAAACTAATTGAGCTCCAAATTTCATTATCTTTTCATTGCCACCACCTAATCCTAAACAGTAACTGTACCGAATTTGGTTTCTATCGGTGAAACGGTTTAGGGTACTATAATAGATTGACAGATGAACAGGTGAGCTCTAACATGTACAGAGATAGATATATAGATAGAAGCCATAAAAAATAATATTAAAAATAACAGAAATTCCAATTTATCACCTGTTAAAATTTTGAAATAATAATTCACAAGGTTACAAACATGTAGTATATTAGTAGTAAATATTTTAACTTTATAGAGGAAATGGTAAAGTTCTTGGTGCAGAAGCACTTTTGTAACATAAGAGAAACAATATTACGGTAGACAGGTAGGAAATAGTATTGAAGACTTACTACACAAAAAGATAGAATCAATGCATTCAAAAGGAAATGCTTAGTAATACTTTTTAACAGGACATTTGCCATGATAAATAAAATAGCTGAAAAATTAATTATCATCATTTGTCTCTTTTTTGCGGAAGAGGGGGAAAATTATTAACACAAAATAAAATTAATTAAAATGAAATATTAAAAAATTTAAATGAAAAACTAATATTGAGCTCCAATTTTCATTCTCTTTTCTTTTCCACCGCGTTATCCTAAACATTAACTGTACAGAATTTGGTTTCTATCGGTGAAACGGTCTAGGATTCTATAATAGATTGACAGATGAACAGGTGAACTCTTACTTGTACAGAGATAGATATATAGATAGAAACCATAGAAAATTGTATTAAAATAACAGAAATTCCAATTTATCGCCTGTTAAAATTTTAAAAGAATAATTCACAAGATTACAAACATGTAGTAAATTAGTAGTAAGTATTTCAACTTTATAGAGGAAATGGTAATGTGCTTGGTGCGAAAGCACTTTTGTAACATAAGAAAAACAATATTACAATAGACAGGTACGAAATAGTATTGAAGACTACTACACAAAAAGATAGAATCAACGTATTCAATAGAAAATGCTTAGTAACAGACGATAATCTGTTAAACAGCATATCATTCTTGATAAATAAAATATCTGAAAACTTAATTATCATCATTTGTTCTCTTTTTTGGAACAAGAGGTTAAAAATTATTAAAATGAAATATTAAAAAATTGAATGAAAAACTAATTGAGCTCCAAATTTAATTTTCTTTTCATTGCCACCGCGTTATCCTAAAAATTAACTGTACAGAATTTGGTTTCTCTCGATGAAACGTCTAGGATTCTATAACAGAGTGACAGCTGAACAGGTGAGCTCTTACTTATACAGAGATAGATATATAGATAGAAACCATAAAAAATGATATTAAAAATAACAGATATTCTAATTTATCACCTGTTAAAATTTTGAAAGAATAATTCACAAGATTACAAACATGTAGTAAATGAGTAGTAAGTATTTCAACTTTATAGCGAAAATGGTAAAGCTCTTGGTGCGGAAGCACTTTTGTAACATAAGAAAAACAATATTATGTTAGAAAGGTACGAAATAGTATCGAAGACTTTACTACACAAAAAGATAGAATCAACGCATACAAAAGGAAACGTTTAGTAATACTTTTTAACAGGACATCTGCCATGATAAATAAAATATCTGAAAAATTAATTATCAAAGTTTGTCTCTTTTTTTTGGAAGAGAAACAAATTATTAAAATGAGATAAAATGAATTAAAATTAAATATTATTAAAAAATTAAATAAAAAACTAATTCAGCTTCAAATTTCATTCTCTTTTCTTTGCCACTGCGTTATCCTAAACATTAACTGTACCGAATTTGGTTTCTATCGGTGAAACGGTCTAGGATTCTATAATAGATTGACAGATGAACAGGCGAGCTCTTACATGTACAGAGATAGATATATAGATAGAAACCATAAAAAATTATATTTAAAATAACAAAAAATGTAAAACAAAATATTTTCTATTCTGTTAAAATGTTGTTTTTTATAGGAACTTAAAAATGAAGGATATAAAATTTATGAAAGTCTAAATCCCTTGATATAAACCATGGGGGAATTGAAAACAATTATACTTTTAGTATTTCCACAACGAAGAATTAACATTAATACAAATAGAGTATCCATTCTTAATAAAGAAGCCGTATAAACAAAGATAAATATTATACAAGAAGCGACATTTTAACATTATTCTATGCTAAATATCATATCTATAACTTTGATAGCTTTATATTAATTTGTAAAACAAACTTCTAATTTTTTTAATTTGTAGATCTTAATACGAGTTAGAGTGCAGGTTTCTAATAAGTACGCAATAATAATAATGTTAACGGATTATTTAAGATATCTAAATTGGGAAACGAAAAATAAATGCAAATATTATTTCAGTGCGTGAAATTACAAGAATTTTTTTATTTAAGTGAGCAAAATTCGGTTATAAAATTACAATAACTCATATACATGCGTAGAGATAAATACATAAATATGTTTACATACACAAATATATATATATATATATATATATATATATATATATACATATATATATAATATATATATATATATATATGTATATATATATATATGTATATATATATATATGTATATGTATATATATATATATATATATATATATATATATATATATATATATATTATATATATATATATATATATATATATATATATATATATATATATATATATACATATATATACACATATAGGCATAAGCGTGTATGTAAACAAACGTTAGGTAATGTTAAAGTTGCTTACTAGACAAGTGTTAAAAGATAGAAGATATTTATGAAGAAATAACGCTAAATATTAAAATCAAATCTAGGAAAATCTTATAATTAATCGTATAATAATTGTATAATTTATCGTATCGTAATCGTACATAAATGAAAACATAATGTTTAGTTTTATAAATAATTGTTTCCTAAAATCCATCAGTCAATATCTGCATCCCATAATTAAATCTTTTCTATTTATTTATGTATTTATTTGTATGTGTATACGAGAAAAATATTTTCTTTCATATAAATATATATTATTGTAAAAAACATTTTCTAATCTGAATTCGGAAAATTTTAATTCAAACAACAAAAGAAGACTAAAGAGATCTCATACCTTTCAGTGATATCCAAAGTTGAAATATCAATGCACTTTTCATTAACATGCCACATAGCTGTTTACAACTTTAGAAGAAAAAAATTCCTTTATGTGACATACAGCAGAAGATAATGTTTCAACTCGTTTAGCAAAATCCAAAACATCATAAATAATTCTTAACGCAATTTTTCTTCAGTTCTGTTTTTTCTTTTATAATTTTCAAAATAATAATAATAGTAATAGCAATAATAATCCGAAACTTCAAAGAAAACTAAATAACATGCACTTCTATTTGTGTCTGTCAGGTTTCGATTTTGTTTTCCTTTCGATTTCTACTCCACCACGAGAGTGACTTGCATGCTATACCGCTGGTGACAGGTGGAACAAAACAGAAGATTTCAGGGAGCTTGACTCTCCATCCTAACTCTTCTCCAGACACCGGCTGAAATGAAAGTTTTCCGAACATGTGCTTAGTTGTTGAATAGCGACTCTCGGCGATTGGCCGGCTCTTTGAAATTCCCACGCTACCGACCAATGGTAGAGACAGCCGACGTCACGGCATGACGTCACTTTTAATGGCTGCCAAGGCTTTCTTAAACGTCCTTCCTTGGAATGCAGTTTTTTATTCTTCACTTTGGCGCCTGTAATCTTTTTCAGCTGGACTGCTTTTCTTTTTTTTATTTTATTTAGATTTTTCTTCATTTTCTTTTTACTTCGGGTTTTTTTTTCTACACTGTTCTTCTCTCCATATGATTTTGCTGGTAGTAAACTCGGATCGCAATGTTGGAGTTTTGCTTTTCCTGTTCCTATTTCTGCTACCAATGTAAACAAAAAGTTGCTTTGGGGTTTGATACAAAGCCACAACAACTCACGGCGCGTGCATTATTTTTTTTCTCTTGCCTCACTTCGCGAAATGTACTTCTGCAGTTTCTAGAGCCGGAAGGAATATTCTTTAAGCACAATACCGGTGATTCGTAACAGGGCTGGATCAATGAGTAGATAAATGAGATAAATATATACTGCTGATTTTTTAAAGGGCCGATCAAAAAGCCCTTGAAATCATTTGTAAATAAGATAGTATACTTTTTTATTGGATAGCAGTATATAATAAACATAATAACAAAAATATTGTTTTTTATATTCTTAAGGTTTAGCCTTTGTTTGTAGAACACATAACATCATAAAAGTTTTAGTATTTAATTATAGTCGTTTTTTAACTGAAAATTATTTGTATATATGACTTTCATCTGTTAAGATTTTTTTAGTCTTCAACATTATTTAGTTCTTTTTTTAAAAAAGATTGTTTTGTGATCCTTTTTATAGAATTTTTAAAGGGTCGATCAAAAAGCCTTGAAAATATTTGTAAATTAGATAGTATACTTTTTTTATCGGATAGCAGTGTATAATAAACATAATAACAGAAAAATATTGTTTTTTACATGCCTAAAGTTTAGCCTTTGTTTGTAGAGCATATAGCAATATAAAATTTTTTATTATTCAATTATAGTCGTTTCTTAACTATAAATTATTTGCATATATGATTTTTCCTCTGTTAAGATTTGTTTCAGTTTTCAATATCATTTAATCCTTTTTTTAATTTTTTTGTGGTCTTTTTTATTGTAGAGGCAAAGGACACCGGTAAGAAGAAAATTCTGCTAGAACAATATGATTTATTCCATCCCTTATTGGTAAGCTGTAGTGTGCCCTAACTCCTACAGAAATTATTCCAGGAACAACCAATCACTGTGGGTTCGAATCCAGCTCCCAGATGCCTATTACTGTTCAGAATGGTATTTAAGTTAGAGGTTCTCATATCACTAGCCATCATATATCGAAATATAGACCTATCGCACCAAATCTAACCTTGTAAATCATCTTTCATGCTTCCAGATTTCTTGAAAATACAGTATTCGTCTCTCTACATAAATTTTACTGGCTTTTACTAGTTTTATATTCCAGTTTCAATTACTGCTATGGATGTAAACAAAATGTTGCTTTTTGGTTATGATACAAAGCCGCAACAATTCGCTGCACTATTTTTTTACTTGCCTCGATTTCGCAAAATACAGTATACTTTTCGCTACATAAATGTTAATGACTTTTACTAGTTTTATAATGGCTTCTCACCGTGTGGTTTTGCAGGTAGTAAACTCGGATCGCAATGTTAGAGTTTTGCTTTTCCTGTTCCTATTTCTGCTACCAATGTAAACAAAAAGTTGCTTTGGGGTTTGATACAAAGCCACAACAACTCACCGCGCGTGCATTACTTTTTTTTTCTTGCCTCTCATAGCGAAATGTACTTCTGCAGTTTCTAGAGCCGGAAGGAATCTTCTTTAAGCACAATACCGGTGATTCGTAACAGGGCTGGAGCAATGCGTAGATAAATGAGATAAATAAATACTGCTGAATTTTTAAAGGGCCGATCAAAAAGCCCTTGAAATTATTTGTAAATAAGATAGTATACTTTTTTATTGTATGGCAATATATAATAAACATAATAACAAAAATATTGTTTATTATATTCTTAAGGTTTAGACTTTGTTTGTAGAGCATATTATAAATTTTTTAGTATTCAATATAGTCGTATTAATTAATAGTAGTAAAAATATAAATAAATAGAAAAAGTTTAATTATAGGATGCAGGCATTGATTGATGGATTTTAGTGAACCCTTATTTATAAAAATAAAAATAATATTTTCAATTATGTGCGATTACGATAAGATAAATTATAGAATTATTTTAGGATTAATTATACGATTATTATCCTAGATTTAATTTTAACATTTAGTTTTATTTTTTCATTAATATCTGCAATCTTTTTTAAGACTTGTCTAGTAAGCAACTTTAACATAACCGAACATTTCTTTACATACACGCATTTGCCTAAACACTTTCATGCTTCAAATTTCTCAAAAATACAGTAATCTTATCTGTACAAGATTTTATTGGCTTGTAGTAGTTTTCTATTCAAGTTCCTGTTACTCCTATGGATGTAAACAAAAAGTTTTTTTGGGTTATGATACAAAGCCACAACAATTCACTGCTAGTGCATTATTTTTTTACCTGCCTCAGTTCTAGATACGTACTTCTTCAGATTCTATACCCGGAAGGAATTTTCTTTAAGCACAATACCGATGATTCGTAACAGGGCTGGATCAGTGAGTAGATAAATGAGATAAATATATACTGCTGATTTTTTAAAGGGCCGATCAAAAAGCCCTTGAAATTATTTGTAAATAAGATAGTATAATTTTTATTGAATACCATTATATAATAAAAATAATTAAAAAATATTGTTTTTTATATGCTTAAGGTATAGCCTTTGTTTGTAGAGCACATAACATTATAAAATTTTTAGTATTCAATTATAGTCATTTCTTAACTGTAAATTATTTGCATATATGATTTTCTTCTGTTAAAATTTTTTTTAGTTTTCAACATTATTTAGTTCTTTTTTTAAAAAAAAATTGTTTTGTGTTCCCTTTTTATAGAATTTTTAAAGGGCCGATCAAAAAGTTCTTGAAAATATTTATAAATAAGATAGTATACTTTTTTATTGGATAGCAATATATAATAAATATAATAACAAGAAAATATTGTTTGTTTATATTTTTAAGGGTTAGCCTTTGTTTGTAGAGAACATAACATTATAAAATTTTTAGTATTCAATTATAGTCATTTCTTAACTGTAAATTATTTGCATATATGATTTTCCTCTGTTAAATTTTTTTTAGTTTTTAACATTATTTAGTTCTTTTTCTAAAAAAAATTATTTTGTGTTCCCTTTTTATGGAATTTTTAAAGGGCCGATCAGAAAGCCCTTGAAAATATTTGTAAATAAGATAGTATACTTTTTTATTGGATAGCAATATATAACAAACAGAATAACAAACAAATATTGTTTTTATATGCTTAAGGTTTAGCCTTTGTTTGTAGAGCACATAACATTATAAAATTTTTAGTATTCAATTCTAGTCGTTTCTTAACTGAAAACTATTTGCATATATGATTTTCTTCTGTTAAAATTTTTGTTTTCAAGATTATTTAGTTACTTTTTAAAAAGATTATTTTGTGATCCCTTTTTATAGAATTTTTAAAGGACCGATCAAAAAGCCCTTGAAAATATTTGTAAATAAGATAGTATACTTTTTTATTGGATAGCAATATATAACAAACAGAATAACAAACAAATATTGTTTTTTATATGCTTAAGGTTTAGCCTTTGTTTGTAGAGAACATAACATTATAAAATTTTTAGTATTCAATTATAGTCATTTCTTAACTGTAAATTATTTTCATATATGATTTTCCGCTGTTAAAACTTTTTTAGTTTTCAACATTATTTAGTTCCTTTTTTAAAAAAAAATTATTTTGTGATTAGTTTTTATAAATTTTTAAAGGGCCGATCAGAAAGCCCTTGAAAATATTTGTAAATAAGATAGTATACTTTTTTTATTGGATAGCATTATATAATAAATATAATAACAAGAAAATATTGTTTTTTATATGCTTAAGGTAAAGCCTTTGTTTGTAGAGCACATAACTTTATAAACATTTTAGTATTCAATTATAGTCGTTTCCTAACTGAAAAGTATTTGCATATATGATTTTCCGCTGTTAAAACTTTTTTAGTTTTCAACATTATTTAGTTCCTTTTTTAAAAAAAAATTATTTTGTGTTCCCTTTTTATAGAATTTTTAAAGAGCAGATCAAAAAGACCTGGAAGATATTTGTAAATAAGATAGTATACTTTTTTGTTGGATAACAGTATATAATAAATATAATAACAAAAAAATATTGTTTCTTATATGTTTAAGGTATAGCCTTTGTTTGTAGAGCACATAACATTATAAAATTTTTAGTATTCAATTATAGTCGTTTCTTAACTGAAAATTATTTGCAAATATGATTTTCCTCTGTTAGTTTTTTTTGTTTTTAACATTATTTAGTTCCTTTTAAAAAAAATTGTTTTGTGTTGCCTTTTTTAGAATTTTTAAAGGGCCGATCAAAAAGGCCTTGAAATTATTTGTAAATATGATAGTATACTTTTTATTAGATAGCAGTGTATAATAAACTTAATAACAAAAATATATTATTTTTATATGCTTAAGTTTTAGCCTTTGTTTGTAAAAGAAATAACATTTTAAAATTTTTAATATTCAATTATAGTCATTTCTTAACTGATAATTATTTGTATATATAATTTTTCCTCTGTTAAGATTTGTTTTAGTTTTCAACATCATTTAGTTCTTCTTTTTTTAATTGTTTTGTGGTCTCTTTTTATAGTAGAGGAAAGGGCACCGGTAGAAGAAAATGTCTACGACACCAATCTGGTTTATTCCAGCCCTTATTGGTAATCTGTAGTGTGCCTGTTGTAATCTACTTACAACCCTAACACCAGTGTTCATTTTGAATGGGAAACACAGTAAAAATATAATACCTTATATTTGAACTAAAAACATTTATTATGTACGTTAATTACTTACAGACATTATTTCTAGATTAACATATATATCATTCATTTTTCGACGCTTATCATTATACAATAATTCATTACAATTTTCTTTTTGTTATTATACGTTATTCCTCAAGCAAAAGATTCGGAGACCCAGGTAATTAGTATGAATAGTTATCAAGTCTACCTCCAGCAATTACAGGAGAGCAGGCTGGGACAGTCATCATATTGTACATCGGTGCGGGCTTTTATGCATACAGGAAGACAGTGCGGGCGGGCGGACGTGCAGGCATGGAATTTCGATGTCCGGCTACTCTTAAAGTGTGCGGGCATGTAGACACATGATTTCGATGTCCAGCAACTCTTGAATTCCGACTTCAACTCCTGTTTCACTACTCTCTGTCACAACTCATCAACTCGGTTTTAACTCACTCATCACCACATCAGCACCACCTTCGGGCGTGCAGGTGGGTTCATTATAATAGCTCTTTTTGTGAAAACTGACATTATTTTTCAGCCCCTGTCACATAACTCATGGTTACATCTCTGTCTAGGCTTGACAGTTACGATTGCGCCATTCCGTGATCTATAACTCCTCCGCAGGGGTTCCCACTAAAACTCGTAGTCAACAGCTGCATCTGAATTCTTCTTGGAAATTTCTTCCACAGCTGTGCATGCACATGATGACCATCGTGGAAAAGTATAGTCATCAGTACATCAGTACAGTCACCCAACTCCTACAGAAATTACTCCAGGAACAACCCACCACTGTGGGTTCGAATCCAATTCATAGATGCATGTTAATGTTCATAATGGGCTTTAAGTTGTAGGTTCTCATATCACTAGCCGTCAAATATCGAAACATAGATGTATCTCAACAAATAAAACATTGTAAATTCTTACTATAATTCTTACTATAGAAAATAATAAAAGAAACAGAACTGAAGAAAAAAATTATTAAGAATTATTTATGATGTTCTGGATTTTGCTAAAAAAGTTGAAACATTAACTTCTGCTGTATATCACATATAGGAATTTTTTATCTTCTAAAGTTTTATACAGCTATGGGGCATGTTAATGAAAAGTGCTTTGATATTTCAACTTTGGATATCACTGAAAGGTATGAAATCTCTTCAATCTTCTTTTGTTTTTTTAGATAAAATTTTCAAAGTTCAGATTAAAAAATGTTTCTCACGATGATATTTATTTGTATAAAAGAAAATATTTCTCGCATATGCGTATAAAAAAATATCCAGGTTAAAAAATGTTTCTCACGATGGCATTTATTTATATAAAAGAAAATATTATGCACAAATTCATATAAAAATATATCCAGGTTAAAGAATGTTTCTCACGATGATATTTATTTATATAAAAGAAAATATTTCTCGCATATGCGTATAAAAAAATATGAACAAATAAAGAAAGTTTAATTAAAGAATGCAGACATTCATTGGTGGATTTTAGAGAACCATTATATAAAAAACTGAAAATTATATTTTCATTTATGTACGATTACGATGCGATAAATTATACAATTATTTTACGATTAATTATTGTAAACAAAAAGTTGATTTAGGGTTTGATGCAAGCCTCAAAATTCCCCACTTGGTCATTATGTCTTTTTCACTCATTTCGAGAAGTATACTTTTTCAGATTCTAAAACAGGTAGAAATATATGCAATTTTCTTTAAGTACCATAACAGCGATTGGCAAGCTATAGGTTGGCTTTTATTAAAATCATCCTGGTGAATAAATATGCGAGGCAGGGATGGCCCCAGGCTGTTAGCAAAGTAAGAAACTGACTACAGCATCAAAATTTTTGGTAGAAAGTAGAACGTTTTTTTGGTAGAAAGTTTTTTGCCAATAAAATAATTTTTCATAAATCTGAATTAGGCTGATTGTTTAATATCAATTATATGTATTTTTTCTAGCTTTACAAGGTTCTTATATAATTCTATGTTTATAATTTTTAACTTTTTATTTTAAATTTTAAGAGGTGTTATTGTTTGGATTGGTCAATAGCTAACACATAAGGGTCTTCCTTGGTGTGGTCAAGTCTATGACCTAACAGCAATTCAAATGTTTTTATATGTTCTCGGTTAGTGCTAAATCTGTTTTTTAAAAAAGACCGGGATTAAAGAAAAAATTCTTTCAATGAAAGTTTTTTGTTTAATGTTAAAAGGACTATACAACTCTGTTTTTCTGAGCTTTAATCAAGATTAACCATTTGGCTTTCCCCATATCAGAGAATAATTATATGATGGGCATTAGATATAAAACTTTGAATTTCGTACGTCTAACTGAAAAATATAAATAAATTTAATATGCTACACTAAATTATTTTTTGCTTAATATATAGTTCATTGTATACCACTATGTTGTACAATGGAACCTCGATTATCCGAACTAATTGGGACAGTTAGTGCCTCAGATATCGGAAATTTCGGTTAATAGAAACCCTGTAAAAACCTTCTTTGCTTGCGAATTTAACTAACTTTTAAAGTAAAAAACAATAGAACGTTTTTTAAATGATAAAATGAACATATAAGAAATTATGTTTCATAGCTAAAAAGATTTAAAAAGAAAATAAACTGTAGTAGTAAATTTTAAAATGTAAAATGGAATTTTTTTTTAAACTATACTTAGTTAAATATCGAAAGACGCATTTTCAAAAATAACACTAATCTCGAGAAAATATTGTACTTTTAAAATATAATATACATTAATTTGTTAAATTAGCATTCTTTTAAAAAGTTTGTAACCTTTCGTTGCAACAGTTCAGAATTTCTATCATGGGCAGCCCTATCGCGCCAATATTTGAGCAACAGGAGATCCATTGGTGTAGCATAGTTTCTTTGCTCCAAATAACTTAGAACAGTTGACAGTGCTTGAACACCTTCACAATGACTTATAGTCGTAGAATCGTTAAAGTCCTCATCTTCATTTTTAGCGTCATTAATGTCCGTTGAAGGATTAAAGGCTTGTATGATTTCTTCGTCATTGAGAATTTCAAAATTTGGATGTTGATTTTCAACGTCCAGCCTCTCGCAAATGTCCTCTTCCCAAACTTCTTCACATCCTTCAGTTCCAATTATGATCTCAGGAAGTTGCCTATAGGTGTGTTTTCCGTCTGCTGGGATTAACCCTGTCTCCTCTTTTCAACAATTATTTTGCTGAATGATTTACGAATTGTAGCTGAATTCACTAATTGTCATGCCTCGGCAATGTTGTGGGAAAGAAGTGCCTGTAACATGAAAAACGAACTAAAATGTGTATCATTTTTTCCAAGTTCATTTTGGAAAGGAGAAAAAGAAATTAGACTTCGTTATTGACTCTGTTAACAGAAACCTCAGTTTATCGAAGCTCGGTTAATAGAGGTTCTACTGTACCAGCGTATAAAGCATCTTTTTTATTTTCAATTTATTTTATTTTTATGAACAAGTATATAATTAAGAAAAATGAACCAGAAAAGACATCGTAAAATAGGAAAAAAATATCATCGAAACAGTTCAGATAACAGAAGCTATCACCTCTCTAGCTTATTAACACATTGATAACACTGTTTCTCCATCGAGAGCTCTCTAGTAAGTAGATGGTATTTATCCAGTGTATACAACATTCTATATATTATACGTGAAGTATAGGACATTCAAAGGGTTACAGACCGTTAAACGAAGGTTAGGTTAATAAATTCTCTTAAAAATTTCTCAGTTTAGAGCTGTCATTTAATTCCGTAGCCTGAATACTTAGCTAATAATCTATAGGGTTAAAGTCTGTATTACGCTCTTACGACAAATTCCCCTAGCAGATCACTACCACTGTAGAATTGAATCCCACTCATGAAATAATAGCAGATAAGAGCTCGGAATCAGCTGTAAGTTGTAGGTTCATTCCCATTAGTGCTCATATAGATAAAGTAGAACAAAGAGCACCAAACTGAAACTTCGAAAATATTTTCTTTCACATAAGTCAGGAACTTCAGGAAATTGAATAACAGAATTATATGGGCCAAGCCCTTCCTCCTGAGAATTTTTCCATTGAGCATGAATCAGCAACGAAATAAAATAAAACAGATAAACAGGAAATGGGGCAACAGGATTATATGGGCCGAGCCCTTCATTCTGAGAATTATCCTATTGAATATGAAACAGCTACTAGAGAGAAAATAAAACAGCTAAACAGGAAATTTAACAACTGGATTATATAGGTCTAGCCCTTCATCCGGAGAGTTCTGCCGGTGAGCATGAATCAGCAATGAGAGAGAAAATAAAACAGCCAAACAGGAAATGGAACAACTGGATTATAAGGGAAGCGAGCCCTTCATTCTGAGAATTATCCCAGTGAGCATGAATCAATAACGAGAGAGAAAATAAAACATCTAAACAGGAAAAAGATCAACAAGGCTATATGGGCCAAACCCTTCATCCTGAGAATTTCTTCCAGAGAGTTTGAATCAGCAACGAGAGAGAAAATAAAACAACTAACAGGAAATGGAGCAACAGGATTATATAGGCCGAGCCCTTCATCCTGAGAATTCTTCCAATGAATATGAATCAGCAACATGAGATAAAATAAAACAGTTAACAGGAAATGGGGCAACAGGATTATATAGATCTAGCCCTTGAAACTGAGAATTTTTCCAATGAACATAAATCAGCAATAGGATAGAAAATAAATAGCTAAACAGGAAATAGAGGAATAGATAATGATGGATTTGTGAGTTCATAACGCAATAACTAGATATGGACAGAGAAAGGGAAAGTATAACACAATATTTTTGCGGAAATAATAGCTTTTTGATTATTTCGAATCCAGGCTAACCAATCAGAAATGAGGATTCAGACCAATGAGAATTTAGTAGTCGAGTAAACGAAGAGGGCGTGACCTGTGGAGGATATCTCTAATTTATCACAGTTTTGTGATTTTTCTTATATTTTAAAAATAATTTTATAATTTTTCTTACATTTTTTAAAGTTTATATATATATGTCAGGTCTAAAAAATGGGGTAGTTGTAAATTACATGAATTAAAAGCGATTTTAAAAAGGGAACTCTTTTATAATAATAAAATAAATGAAAGAGACCCACGCTCGCGTAAACTTTTGGGATCACCCGGTCAGGCGGAAGCAATTTTGAGCTATTTGATGAGCTTGCAAACAGAAAAGTTTTCAGTGAGCGCGTGGACATGGAGTTGTCAATAACACTCTATGCGTGTCTTCAACGAATAAGTGAAAATGTCGCAAGTTTTACTTCAACGATGGTTTAATAAACTTATTCTTATCAAGAAGACTGTTTTCCATTCGTCTTAACTCTGGATCACGACATGTCATACATATATTGGTGTTTTATGTTTCTTTTCATAAGCAGCGTCAGTGTGATCGTAATTGATTATATTGTTAAGGAAATAATTGCATAGGTATTGGGGAATTTAGCGGATGAATTAAGTAAAAAAATTTGGAATAAAAGGAATTTTAAGTTCATTATGAAAATCATTATTTCTAAAATACTATGGAGATTTAGTTATTTCTCAGAGAATAAAAGTTTGTGGTACAGTTAACATTTTTAATGTTAGATTCAGCAACATATAACCACACTGGTGCTCCGTACATAATAATTCGAAGAAGAAAGCAAGTGAAAACGAGCGTTTTATTATAAACATACTGCCACTTATTTCCTGTAAAAATCTACTACTTCCATTTGACTGAAAATAATTACTACTTCTACAAGACTAAAAAGAACTACTACTTCTACTACGTTACTGGTAGTTAATTCGGATGGCAGTGTAAGAGTTTTACTTTTCCTGTTCCTATTTCTGCTACAAGTGCAAACAAAATGTCGCTTTGAGGTTTCATACAAAACCACAACAACTCAAAGCAAGTGCATATTTATTTATTTCTTCAGTTCGTGAAAAGTACTTCTAAACATTCTAGACCGGAAATGACAGAATCTTCTTTAAACATAATACGTGCAAAAGGTAAAATGGTCTGTACCCTTACTTAATGCAACTTGTTGGATGACATCTTTATGTTGAGAATAACACAGTTTCCGAATTGGAACACATGCATAATATTTCTAGGTGATTTTTGCAAATTGTGTAATTTGTTTATTTGTGCGGAAATATTGTAAGTTATTGTTATTTATATTTTCATTCTTGTATAAAAAAAACTTTCTAGGCATTATAAAAATACAGTTATGTCTTCAACTACCAGATAATTTGACAGTGATGACGAATTACTTGAATATGTGGAAAGCATTGCGGATGATGATGACTAAATTGAATCGGAACATGAAAACCAAAATATGGGAATTTCAAAAACTGTAAGCTACTACAGCGGAGTTTTAAATCCAAGGCTTAAAAGACCTCTTATAATTAGTGACAGTTCGGTAAATAGTGAATCGAGTGACAGTGAAAATGGCGACTCGACATTTCCAGTTATTTGGAAATAGTGGTAAATAAAAGGCACTGCAACACGGCTTTCTCATGTTTTTCATGAAAATTATGGACCAAAGCATACACCACCTTCTGACTCTAAACCAAATGAGTATTTCAATTTATGCAGCTTAGCACTTTTAGCTAATTCTCCAAAAATCATGTTGGTAGAGGGTTAATGAGCACCTCTAGGGTGAAAGGATAACTTTGCTCAAGTAAGTCCTCGTAATTTAGAAGCACCGACAAGTAGAAGACCCATAGGCTTGATCTGCCATCCCCAGAGGTGTTGTTTGAGAAATTGGATTATATTTCGACCATGAACATATTTTCAGTGCCCTACTCACCTTTAGCGAACATGGCAGATCTTAGGCCGGTTTGAGATCCGAGTTCACAAACCTCCAGTAACCAAATCGTTACCTTTGTCAACCGAGATACCGCTGTTCAGTACTAAGTTTTGATTCAGTTTCAAGGACCTGTATTTAAAGAACCATCCACATATTAGGTAAGAAAAATAAGAAATAATTATAATCTTGTATCATAAATACCTGAAAATAATTTTAAACTTTTGCTTTCTAATTGATCTCACATGCCACATGCGACCCAAGGAGTGCCAGTTAAAAATTCCTGGCCTAACCAATCTATATTTCATAAATTATTAAAAAATAACTATTTATTATAAATTATGTATAAAGATGAAGGAGACTTTTATATTTTAAACTCCCTTTATCGATTTCGTGAAAGTTGCTGATGCGTGAAGCTTTGGTGGTAATACTCAGCATTCTGAATGTAACCAGATTTTTATGTCTGGATAATCAGATTAACTGCTTGCAAAGCTTAGTAAAACTATGCACGTGATATAAAATTCAATAAATCACTTATGGAAAATAAAAAAGTCAGGTAAAATGTAACTAAGCAAAGATGAATATCTCAAACAATTTTATACCTATAAACAATGTTTCAAGTATAAATCCTTTGTATTTTTTGGTATATTTAAAATATTTAGTGAAAATGCAGTGTATATATCCAAACTAAGATAATAAGGATTATGAATACATAATCTGAACAGTAGTATCAAAGATTTTTTAATCTCAGAAATATTGGACAAATAATATATGATTAATGTATCTAACAAAACAGAGATAACAAAGGTTATTACCACATAAATGGACAAATAATAACAATGATTATTTATCACATAAAAATATGGTAGATATCTCTACTTAGTTGTATCTGTCTTCAACAATACTAGACCTTTTATGATCCTAAGTATTTTACAGTGCGGAAAGGTTGATCTCTGAACACCTTATGGTAAATTGAAGTCAGGTTTGGTTTGATTTTAAACGAAATTGACAAGTAATAACCAATGATTATTTATCACATAAAAATATGGTAGATATCTCTACTTAGTTGTATCTGTCTTCAAAAATACTAGACCTTTTATGATCCTAAGTATTTTAAAGTGCGGAAAGGTTGATCTCTGAACACCTTGTGATAAACTGAAGTCAGGTTTGGTTTGATTTTGAACGCTACAGTCTACTGTTTTTCTTATGAGGACTAATGAGAACAGGAACTACTGCTGAAAAAAAATTCCGAATGACCAGGACAGCAGCGGGAATCTAACCCAAGAACTGTGATACCGAAAGGCCCTACAATTAAGCCATCGTTCCACATATTGAAGTCAAAAGAATATAGAAATTTCATAATCCCTGAGATGAATTTTGGACCAGAGCTAAATGAACACTATGTGTAACTAAACCAAGATGATAATGGTTTTTATTACGTAAATTAACCAATATTACCAACGATTCTTATCGCATAATTACTGAGAACATAATCTGAGGTTAATGTATGTAACAGAGAGAAGATGAGAGCGATATTGGAATATCACTGATCAGTAGTAACAATTATTTAATCACGTAAAATTATGGCGGATTTCGGTTATAACAGACCTTAATAACTCTAAATATTATATAGCATGGCATGGTTGAACTATGAATACAATTTGAGATCAGAAGTAAATATCTATAAGTTTCAGAACTTCCGCAGGAATAAGGGATAGAAATAGGTACAGTGTACGAACAGTATACTACTTAGAAATACATTATGCCCAATGATGAAAATCTACCTACTTATCTTGTTGTTGTTTATATCATTTAATATTTATTGTATTTAAAATGTAATTTTTAAACATTTTTTTAGCTTTTTTAAAATTTAATCCCCTGGGGAAATATTCCTGATACTTTTTAAAAACTTTACCCGCGAGGATTCACGTCGGTCACTTTGATGCCCGAGCGTTGTAAAAACATTCCACACAAAGTTACATAAAGTAAAAAAATTCCGAATTTTCATTAGCTGTCTTATAGGACTTCTACACCGAAATAGCATACATTTCTGCAATTTTTCTTGAAAACTTTTCTTAAAGAGAGATACTTTTAAATTATTCAAGTTCCAGAGACCCAGTGCATGTGCATACTTTTCTGTATATTTATTTAGCCTTTGTGGTCTTAGGAGAGATGCTGTTAAATGTACATCGTTTTTCTGCTAAAATTGTTAGGAAATTAAAAAAAAATAGATTCCTTCCTTACAATATCATCTCATTATTCATCCGATGCGTTTACGTTTCAGTCAACTTAAACCGTGACTGAAACCTTCATGTAAATCTCCTGCCACATGTGTGTATTTAAGCCTAGTCAGCGTTGTTAGCGTGGGGAGCATTTCTAGCTAACGCTGCAGGTGACTAGCTTGTTTAATTTTTGTATTAAGTCGATACATGTTTAATTTTTTTCATAAATAAAATTTTAACTTAAAACATTCGAAGTGTAAATTTTATTGAAATCCTGAAACTTCATCAAAACTCTGACGACTCTGCATTTTTTTTGAAGTGTTGGAAAAACTATATGAAACGATTAATTTTCCATCAAAAATGCTGAAATAAAGATATAAAGATATGATTTAAATTTTCAATTTGCTTGTCTTATGTTTGTGCTTTCCGGAGGCCAATAAAAAAAAGATCTACAATCCAAAATATTTTTAAAAGTTATAGTTTCAAATAATCCGAAATATATTTTAAAATTTTAATATTTTTAAAGTATATTAACTTTTATATTTCAGAATACAAATTTTCTGTTCATCATCAAAAACAATATCTTTTAGTATTTGGCTCAGAAAAGTTGACCTCTGAGACCCGGCACGCGTTTTCATGTAACTCCAGGAAACGCGCATCCTTGGGAGTTAAATAGGTATTGAATTGTACTTAACAATTATTGCTTACAAAAAAGCAAAAACTGTTAATGAAACTTAATTTTTATTCTTTCAAATCTGCGCACAACGTTTCAGAATTTTTTTTTTTAATTTTTGAAATAAGACCTCACTTTTCACTTCATGTAAAAATTTTTTTAGAAACAAAATTAACCTGAACTAATTAAATAAAAAAGAAAGCAAATGCTGAAAATACCATGTATACACGATAATAGTTAAAAATATAATACGCAAACAGGTGTTGAATTAATCCTAACAACTATTATTTACAAAAAAGCAAAAACTGTTAATGAACATTATTTGTGTTATTGCAAATCTGCGCACAATGTTTCAGGAAAATTTCTAAATTCAGAAATAAGATCTCACATTTCACTTTATATAAAAATTTGTTTTTTAGAAACAAAATTCAGATAAAGTAATCAAATAAAAGTCGACAAAAAATGCTGAAAGTCCCATGTATACACGATAATAGTTTAAAATATATTATACAAATAAGTGTAGAATTATACCTAATAATTATTGTTTACAAAAAAGCAAAAACTGTTAATGAAACTCACTTTGTGTTTTTGCAAGTCTGCGCACAACGTTTCAGGAAAATTTTAGAATTTTTGAAATAAGACCTCACTTTTCACTTTATAAATTTTCTTATTTTTTAGAAACAAAATTCATCTAAGGTAATCAAATAAAAATAGATAACAATGACGGAAAGTCCCATGTATAGACGATAATAGTTTAAAATATTTTAGGCAAACAGGTGTAGAATTATACCTAACAATTTTTTTTTACAAAAAAGCAAAAACTGTTAATAAAACACTATTTGTCTTGTTGCAAATCTACGCACAATGCTTCAGGAAAAATTTAAAATTTTTGAAATAAAATCTCACTTTTCATTTTATGTAAAATTTTCTTCTTTTTTAGAAACAAAATTCAGATAAAGTAATTAAATAAAAATAGACAACACAATAATAAAAAAACAATTAAATAATATTAAAAAATAAATAAGCAATTATATTTAAAAAAAAAAACTGTTAATAATTTTTTTACCAAAAACAAAAAAAAAAATAAATTTAAATTTATAACAAAATTTAAAAAAAAATTTGAAATAAGATCAATTTTAAAATATAAAAATTTCTTATTTTTTAGAAACAAAATTCAGCTAAAAAAAAAAAAAAAAAATTAAATGAAAATATGTATACAATAAAAAAAATTATACAAATAATAATAATAAACAAATTACAAATATTGTTTACAAAAAACCAGAACTATTAATGAAACCCACTTTTTTTTTTTTTTTTTTTTTTGCATGTCTGTGCACAACGTTTCAGGAAAATTTAAAAATTTTTAAATAAAATCTCATTTAAAATATAAAAAAAAAAAAACAAAATTCAACAAACAACAACAATTAACAAAGTTCAATCAAATAGAAACAATATATTACAAATAGATGTAAATCATAAAAACAAAATTAATAACAAAAAAAAAAAAGCAAAAACTGTTAATGAAACCGAGTAATTTTGCAAGACTGCGAACAACGTTTCAGGAAAACTTTATAATTTTGCAAGACTGCGAACAACGTTTCAGGAAAACTTTATAATTTTTGAAATAAGATCTCACTATTCACTTTATATAAAAATTTCATTTTGTTAATAAACAAAATTCAGATAAACGTATTAAATAAAAATAGAAAGCAAATGCTGAAAGTCAAATGTATACATTATAATAGTTAAAAATATGTTAGGCAAATAGGTGTAGAATTATACCTAACAATTTATGTGTACAAAAAAGCAAAAACTGTTAATGAAACTCTATTTGTGTTGATGAAAATTGGCCCACAACGTTTCATGTAAATTTTAAAATTTTTGAAATAATATGTCACTTTGCTTTATATAAAATTTTTTTATTTTTTAGAAACAAAATTCAGATAAACTAATTAAATAAAAATAGAGAATAAATTATGTTAGTCCAATGTATACACGACAATAGTTAAAGATATATTAGGCAAATAGGTGTAAAAGTATACCTATCAATTATTTTTTACAAAAAAGCAAAAACTGTTAAGGAAACTTTATTTGTGTTGTTGGAAATCTGAGCACAATGTTTCAGGAAAATTTTAAAATTTTGAAATGCGATCTCACTCTTTACTTTATATAAGTTTTCTTATATTTCAGAAACAAAATTCAGCTAAATTAATTAAAAATGGAGAACAAATGCTGAACGTTCTATGTACACATGATAATAGTTAAAAATATATTAGGCAAATAGGTGTAGAATTATACCTAACAATTATTGTTTACAAAAAAGCAAAAACTGTTAATGAAACCCACTTTGTGTTTTTGCAAGTCTGAGTACACCGTTTCAGGAAAATTTTAAAATTTTTTAAATAAGATCTCACTTTTCATTTTATATAGAAATTTCTTATATTTTAAAAACAAAACTGAGCGAAGCTAATCAAATAAAAATAGACAACAAATGTTGAAAGTCCCATCCAATACGATAATAGTTAAATATTAGGCAAATAGGTGTAAAATTATACCTAACAATTATTGCTTACAAAAAAGCAAAATCTGTTAATGAAACCCACTTTCTGTTTTTGTATGTCTGCGCACAACGAGGAAAATTTTAAATTTTTTGAAATAAAATCTCACTTTTCATAAGATCTCTCTTTATATAAAAATTTCTTATTTTTTAGAAACATACTTCAGCGAAACTAATTAAATAAAAATAGAGAACAAATGCTGAAAGTCCATGTATACACGATAATAGTTAAAAGTATATGATAAAGAAAAAATAAGAAAATATCTTCCATATATAGTTCCTTAATGGTGGTCTGTCCCATTAAAGATGTTGTAATTAATCTTCAAGAGCAGAACATTTTACTGTATGAAAAATCTCTTAAGCTGTTATTATAAATATTTTAACTCGTAATAGGTACTATGTTCTGCGTAGATAATACAGATGTCTGTATTTATAGCTGTTGTACTAGTTACTGTTGATTTACTTACACCCACGACGGATATTTCTATAACAGGCACTTGCATTTCGTTAAATATTCAGTAGCTCAGATTTCCTCGAGCGTCCTTCAAAATTTCACGGTCAAGGTAAAGTATTACTCCTGACATTCAACAGATGGCAGCACTACGGGTAGAAAGGAGTGCCTTACTAACTGGTTTAATTGTGCATTACTATTTCATTTCTGGTTGCTGGACCTCGCGGATTCAAAAGGAAACATTTTTCTCTTCTGTGTGACGTCACATCGCGGCATGGAGAGAATATTATGAAATGTTTCAAAACTTTTAACAAAGAACTGGAACCAATATACTTATATATTAATGTTCGTTCACTGATACGAAAATTAATGTTCGTGGATTATTTAAGCACAAATTAGAGGCTCTATTGAAATTATGTTTCATTTTAATCTAAAATAGTATGATTCATTTTAAAACTAAAATATATTTTTTTTCTCTGTATGACAAAATATCACATCATTAGAATATTTTAGCTAAATGTTCAGAAACTTTAACAAAGACATAGCTAAAATATTTACCTATATTTTATAACTAAAATATTTACCTATTAGTTCAGTGATACGCAATTTAGTGTTCACAGGTTATATAAGCACGAATTAGAGGTTCAATTGAAAGTATGTTTCATTTTAATCTAATAATGCATGTGTTATTTATTTATTCATGAATATTAAAATTAGAAATTATTACGGATTTCCGAATTTACGGAATTTACGGATAATCATTACGGATATTTACCTATATTTTATAACTAAAATATTTATATATTAGTTCAATGATACGCAATTTAGTGTTCGTGAGTTATATAAGCACGAATTAGAGGTTCTATTGAAAATATGTTTCATTTTAATCTAATAATGCCTGTGTCATTTATTTATCCATGAATATCTCAATTCGAAATTATTACGGATTTCCAGTGTGAAACAAAAAGGAAATACTCATTACACTGTTATTTTTCAGGAACAAAAACAAAGCTTGTACAAAACATATATTTATTTTCTCAGTGGTATGACAAAATATCACATTGAAAGGAATTAGTGAAATGTTCAAAAATGTTAACAAAAGCATAGAATCAAAATATTAGTTTAGTGATACGCAATTTAGCTTTCGCAGGTTATATAAGCACAAATTAGAGGTTCTGTTGAAAGTATGTGTGATTTTAATCTAATAATGCCTGTGCATTAATTTATTCATAAATATCACTATTCGAAATTATTAAGGACTTTCCAGTGTAAAACAAAAATGAAATGCTCACTACACTGTTTTGTTTCACAAAGAAAAAGAAAACTTGTACAAAAAAAATTATTTTCTCTGAGGTATGACTAAATATCACAACACTGAAAGAGTTTGGTGAAATGTTTAACAAAGACATAGAACCAAAATATTAGTTCAATGATACGCAATTTAGTGTTTGCAGGTTATATATGTACGAATTAGTGGAAAGAAAAACAAAATTTTACAAAAAATGTATTTATTTTCTCTGTCGTTATGACTAAATATCACAACATTGAAAGATTTTAATGAAATGTTCAGAAATTTTAACAAAGACATAAAACCAAAATATTTACTTATTAGTTTAATGATGCACAATTTAGTTTTATATTATTATACGCACGAATTAGAGGTTCTATTTAAAGTATATTTCATTTTATTGTATGAATACCTGAGTCATTTCGAATGAATCAGTACAATTTATTAATAATCTACTTATAATCTTATAATTGGTTCAGTACTAACTGAATACTCAATAAAGAGGTATTGCCGTATTCTCCAAAAATTTGAGAACAAATGCTGAGAGTTCTATGTACAGACGATAATAGTTAAAAGTATATGATAAAGAAAAAAATATGTTTCTTATATAGTTGTTTAAAGGTGATCTGTTTAAAGTTGTAATTGATCTTCAGGAACAGAACATTTTACTTTATTAAAAATCGATTAAGCTGCTATTATAAATATTTTAACTCGTAATAGGTACTATGTCCTGCGTAGATAGTACAGATGTCTGTATTTATAGCTGTTGCACAAGTTACAGTTGATTTACTTACACCCACGACAGATATTCTTATAACAGGCACTTGCATTTCGTTAAATATTCAGTAGCTCAGATTTCCTCAAGTGTCCTTCAAAATTTCACGGTCAAGGTAAAGTATTACTCCTGACATTCAACAGATGGCAGCACTACGGGTAGAAAGGAGTGCCTTACTAACTGGTTTAATTGTGCATTACTATTTCATTTCTGGTTGCTGGACCTCGCGTATACAAAAGGAAACATATTTTCTCTGCTGTGTGACGTCACATCGCGACATGGAGAGAATATTATGAAATGTTTCAAAACTTTTAACAAAGAATTGGAACCAATATGCTTATATATTAATGTTCGTTCACTGATACGAAAATTAATGTTTCTTGGATTATTTAAGCACAAATTAGAGGTTCTATTGAAATTACGTTTCATTTTAATCTAAAATAGTATGCTTCACTTTAAAACAAAAAATATATTTATTTTCTCTGTGTGACAAAATATCACATCATTGGAAGATTTTATCGAAATGTTCAGAAACTTTAACAAAGACATAGCTTAAATATTTACCTATATTTTATAACTAAAATATTTACCTATTAGTTCAGTGATACGCAATTTAGTGTTCGCAGGTTATATAAGCTCGAATTAGAGGTTCTATTGAAAGTATGTTTCATTTTATTCTAATAATGCATGTGTTATTTATTTATTCATGAATATTACAATTAGAAATTATTACGGATTTCCGAATTTACGGAATTTACGGAAAATTATTACGGATATTTACCTATATTTTATAATTAAAATATTTACATATTAGTTCAATGATACGCAATTTAGTGTTCGTGAGTTATATAAGCACGAATTAGAGGTTCTAATGAAAATATGTTTCATTTTAATCTAATAATGCCTGTGTCATTTATTTATCCATGAATATCTCAATTCGAAATTATTACGGATTTCCAGTGTGAAACAAAAATGAAATGCTCATTACACTGTTACGAACAAAAACAAAGCTTGTACAAAATATATATTTATTTTCTCTATGGTATGACAAAATATCACATTAAAAGGTATTAGTAAAATGTTCAGAAATGTTAACAAAGACACAGAATCAAAATATTAGTTCAATGATACTCAATTTAGAGTTCGCAGATTAAATACGCATGAATTAGAGGTTATATTGAAATTATGTTTTATTTTAATCTAATAATGTCTGTGTCATTTAATTATTTATAAGTATCGCAATTCGAAATTATTACGGACTTTCCAGTGTAAAACAAAAATGAAATGCTCACGACACTGCTTTGTTTCTCAAACAAAAACAAAGTTTGCGCAAAAAATATACTTATTTTCTCTGCGGTACGACAAAATGTCACAACATTGAAAGAGTTTGTGAAATGTTTAACAAAGACATAGAACCAAAATATTAGTTCAATGATACGCAATTTAGTGTTCGCATGTTATATACGTACGAATTAGTGGAAGAAAAACAAAATTTTACAAAAAATATACTTATTTTCTCTGCGGTACGACAAAATGTCACAACATTGAAAGATTTTAATGATATGTTCAGAAATTTTAACAAAGACATAAAACCATTAGAGGTTCTATTTAAAGTATATCTCATTTTATTGTATGAATACCTGAGTCATTTCGAGTCAATCAGTACAATTTTTTAATCATCTACTTATAATCTTATAATTGGTTCAGTACTAACTGAATACTCAATAAAGAGGTATTGCCGTATTCTCCTTTCAAATTGCTATACTCTTAACTTCAAAGTACACTTTTAAAATTAATGTGCAAAAATTCAACTTTCAATTAAGCGTTATTCAGTCTTCATCTTTAAAAAAAGTATATTTTGGTGACTGTTTGTTATGTAAAAGTCTTAAACATGACTAATAAATGACCTTTATTATCAATGCCATTTCCGATAATTCACGGCATTCTTTCGGCGGTAGTCATGCAGATATAGCAACAAGAAAAAAAAAATGAATATCCTAACATTGAGGTAACAAACTCTACTTTCTAATTCCGACTCTTGAATCATCCCAGGGCCAGGTGTCGTCACGACATGACGTCACTGACTATGAAAAACTAGGAGTAGTTGCCAACTCGGGTGCAGAAATAAAAAGGAGCAAAACGTTACGTGAATAATTTTTGTGAAGCCCTAACTCGTTGAAACTTCTGAGAGTTGACTCACAGTTTTGATCTTGAAAAGAAGAAATCCTACGCTTCTATTTTTTTCTTCTTTCTTTTTTCCCCTAATTCTAACTCTTTGTGAGCGTAATTCTGTCAGGATGTTTACACTTTCTTCTCTACGACTAATGCTTTTCAAAAATTTATAACTGACAACACGTCTTAGCAGCAGTCGGAAAGTCGAGTTTAAATTTTTTTTCAAACTGAGGACGTGTATTGCTTCCGGATACATTTCATAACACTCAGCGTTATGCAAAACTGTACTCATCGCTTGTAAGAATGATAGATTATGTTTTTAAAATATCATACCCATTCACCTATTTTCTTGAAATCGTGATTTTACGTTAAATTTAAAAGTTATTTTCATTGCATGTTGTAAGACTAACCTCTTTAAGACTAAGTTTACGGGATGCGTCATTTTGACGCATTTCGAATTTTATAGGGAGAATTACAAAAATCTTTTACATTTTTTATTTTATATCTTGTACTGACTTTTACCCATTGAACGAGGTAAATATATATTGAAGTCTGTTTTCTTTAAAAGTGTTGAAACATTGAAATTCTCTATTCCATATACTTATTTCTACGGAAATGAGTCAATTTGACGATACCGTAATGTAGACAAAATTTTTAGTAAATTAGTTCCACTCATGCAAACATTACAACAGTAATAAATAGGAATGTACAGACAGTACGTCAATCCGTTATTCGATATTGTTATCTCAAATGAGACAAGCAGTAAGCAACAGTAGAAAGAATTAAAAGTAGAATATTATTTGAAGTAAGAGTGTGCAGAGATTTTGAAGGTTTTAATTGCTTGGTTCGAATATTGAAAAATAAAATACTAGAATATTTTTTAAATTACAGTAGTACCTTGATTAACCGAGCTTCGATTAACCGAGGTTTCTGTTAACCGAGTCAATAAGGAAGTTTAAGATTTCTTTCTCCTTTCCCAAATGAGCTTGGAAAAAATTATACACATTTTAGTTCATTGTGTGTGTTACAGGCACTTCTTTTCCACAAAAGCACTCAACTTCCAAGAAATATTACACCCATTTTAATTCTTTTTAGCTGTGAAACGTAAGTTCATATATGTTTATTTTTATCATTTAAACATAGTTCTATTGTTTTTTACTTTAAAAGTTATTTAAATTCACAAGCACGGAAGTTTTTTATACATGGTTTCTATTAACCGAGATTTCCGATATCCGAAGTACTAGCGGTCCCAATTATCTCGGATAATCGAGGTTCTACTGTACTAATATTATTCTGAACCTCAATATTATCTCATATTTTCATTTTTTACGTATAGTGTATAATTACATTGCTTTCTGAATGTTGTTTCTTCGTGTATTCGTTCATGCATCAAATTGACACTTGTTCGTAGACAGTTTACGGTTTACGGACGTAAGAAAAGTTCGTAAACCTAGTGTTAAGGACAAAAATGTGCTAGTACAACAAAATCATTTTCCTAAACGTAGTTTATATTAACCTTTTAAACTTTTAAAGTTTTTTTACATTATAGCATGCTATTAAGAATTTAAGGTCAAAAATTGGTCAGAATCCCAGTTCCGGGAGACGGCCGCCATGTTTTTGGCTCTTTTTTTGTAAAAATGATCCCCAAACTGTCGCCAAGTATTGTTTACAATTTGTGCTTCGTTTTGTATTAAGTTTATACCCAATTTCAAAGCATGTTTTGAAGAGACAAAGGTTTGAAATTTTGCTGAAGAATAAAAATTTAAATTTGAGATTTTAATGTATTTAAAGGAGCTTTAGTACTCTTTATTAAACTAAACAGTGCGGAATTTTTGCAATAGATGCAAATTAAGCAAAATATTAGCATTAGTTGGTTATATTTAAGCAATTATGCTTAAAAATATTTAGTTATATTTATAAAATAGAGTTGCTATTTAATGAAATTATTTTAAAACTATCAAAATATAAAAAAGTAATAAAGTACGATACACATTTTTTCAAGAAATTATTAGATTAAAATGGAAATATAAGAAGAACGGGGTAAATGCTTTAAATAAATTTTTAGCTTAAACTTCTAATGAAAGTAATCGGTTTAAATGATTTTTCTTATCTAAGGGAGTTAAGCTCGTCTTGATCTTCCGAAAAGAAGAGCAAGGTTTGTAAGAAAATTGGGTTATAGAATTTGGAGATATCTCCCACGTTTGGCGTGCCCATTGAACTGGGTTCGGCGGACCCCCCGGACTGGGATACGGTCGATCCGTTATTCGATATTTTTATCTCAAATGAAACAAGCAATTAGCAACAGTAGAAAGGACGAAAAGCAGAATGTCAATTGAAGTCCGAGTGTGAAGAGATTTTGAAGGATCGAGTTGCTTGGTTCGAATATTGAAAAATAAAATACTAGAACATTTTTTTAATTAATAATATTATCGTAAGACTCGATATTAACTCATATTCTCATTTTTTACTTATAGTGTATAATTACATTGCTTTCTGCGCGTATTCGTTCATGCGTCAAATTGACGAGTGTTCTTAGAGATAAGTATATAAGAAACAACCGCAAACCTAGTGTTAAGGACAAAAATATGCTAGTACAACAAAACCATTTTCCTAAACGTAGTTTATATTAACCTTTTAAAGTTTTAAATTTTTTTTATATTATAGCATGCTTTTAAGAAGTTCAGGTCAAAAATTGGAGAGAATCCCAGTTCCAGGGGCCGGCCGCCATGTTTTCGGCTCTCTTTTTGTACAAGTGATCTCCAAATTGTCGCCAAGTGATGTTTACAATTTGTGCTTCGTTTTGTATTAAGTTTATACCCAATTTCAAAGCATATTTTGAACAAAAAAAGGTTTAAAATTTTGTTGATGAATACAAATTTAAATTTGAGTTTTTAATGTATTTAAAAGCGCTTTTGTTCTGTTTATTGAACTAAACAGTGCGGAATTTTTGCAATAGGTGCAAATTATGCAAAATATAAGCAGTAGTTGGTTATATTCAGGCAATTACGCTTAAAAAATATTTAGTTATATTTATAAAATAAGGTTTCTATGTAATGAAATTATTTTAAAACTATCAATAGATTAAAAGTAATAAAGTACGATACAAATTACTTCTCGAAATTATTAGACTAAAATGGTAATATAAGAATGGGGTAAATGTTTTAAATAAATAATAAATTATTAGCTTAACATTCTAAAGAAAGTAATGGAGTTACATGATTTTTCTTACCTAAGGGAGTAAAGCTCCCCTTGATCTTCCGAAAAAAAGAGCAGGGTTTGCCAGAAAACTGGGTTCTAGAATTCGCCCCCGCCCTGGGTGATATCGCCCACGCTTGCTGTGACCCCTGAACTGGGATACGGCCGATCCGTTAACCAATATTGATATCTCAAATGAAATAAGCAATAACCAACAGTAGAAAGAACGAAACACAGGATGTCAATTGAAGTCAAAGTGTGGAGAGATTTTGAAGGTTTTAGTTGTTTGGTTCGAATATTGAAAAATAAAATACTAGAATATTTTTTAAATTATTAATATTATTTTGAACCTCAATATTATCTCATATTTTCATTTTTTACGTATAGTGTATAATTACATTGCTTTCAGCATGTTGTTTGGGAATGTATTCGTTCGTGCATCAAATTGACGCTTCTTCGTAGACAGTTTACGGTTTACGGACGTAAGAAATGTCCGTAAACCTAGTGTTAAGGACAAAATATGCTAGTACAACAAAACTATTTTCCTAAATGTAGTTTATATTAACCTTTTAAGCTTTTAAAGTTTTTATATATTATAGCATGCTTTTAAGAAGTTCAGGTCAAAAATTGGAGAGAATCCCAGTTCCAGGGGCCGGCCGCCATGTTTTCGGCTCTCTTTTTGTACAAGTGATCTCCAAATTGTCGCCAAGTGATGTTTACAATTTGTGCTTCGTTTTGTATTAAGTTTATACCCAATTTCAAAGCATATTTTGAACAAAAAAAGGTTTAAAATTTTGTTGATGAATACAAATTTAAATTTGAGTTTTTAATGTATTTAAAGGTGCTTTTGTACTGTTAATTAAACTAAACATTGGGGAATTTTTGCAATAGGTGCAAATTAAGTAAAATATAAGCATTAGTTGGTTATATTTAGGCAATTATACGTATAAAATATTTAGTTATATTTATAAAATAAGGTTGCTATTTAATTAAATTATTTTAAAACTATCAAAAGATTAAAAAGTAATAAAGTTTGGTACAAATTACTTCTAGAAATTATTAGCTTTGTCATCAAGAAGAGCAAGGTTTAACAGAAAACTGGGTTCTAAAATTTGGCGACATCGCCCACGCTTGGCTTGACCATTGAACTGGGTTCGTCGCCCCCCCCCCCCCGAACTGGGATACGGCCAAAAATTGCTCATGGTGTTTAATCATTGTTATTAAGTTTTAATCTTATCAGTAATAAAATTTATATAGTTGTTTTATATACCCTCTTCTGTATAATCTTCTTACATTGTAGTAAAGTAGCATACACCTAAGTTGTTCGGGGCAAAAATTGTACCTGTTGTTTCATTATCTGTTATTGAATTTTTCTTCTGTTTTATTCACATTAGTAATGCAATCAGTGTGTAGTTTCTTTTTATACATTTTTCTGTCAACCTTTTAAATTATAACATAGAATATACTTTATGAACCATATTATAGAGATATTTAGGTCAAAAATGATCCATCGGGTTTATTTAGAATTATTAAAAGTTTCTTCTAATTTATGAACATTAGTAATGAAATTATTGTACAGTTGTACTATACTTTTATCGTCTAACCTTTTTAAATTATAACATAGCATATACTTTATGAACCATATTATATAGATGTTTAGATTAAAACTGATCCCTCGGGTTTTAGTCAAAATTATTAAATTTTTCTTCTAATTTATGAACATTAGTAATAAAATTACTGTACAGTTGTATTTTACTCTTTTTTGTGTAATATCTTTTTAAATTATAACATAGAATATACTTTATGAACCATATTATAGAGATATTTAGGTCAAAAATGATCCATCGGGTTTATTTAGAATTATTAAATGTTTCTTCTAATTTATGAACATTAGTAATGATTTATTGTACACTTGTATTTTACTTTTTTTTAACCTTTTTAAGTTATAACATAGCATATACTTTATGAACCATATTATATAGATGTTTAGGTCAAAAATGATCCATCGGGTTTTATCCAAAATTATTAAAAGTTTCTTCTAATTTATGAACATTAGTAATAAAATTATTGTACAGTTGTATTTTGCTTTTTTTGTTTAAAATTTTTAAGTTATAACATAGAATATACTTTATGAACCATATTATATAGATGTTTAGTTCAAAAATGATCCATCGGATTTTATTCAGAATTATTAAAAGTTTCTTCTAATTTATGAACTTTGGTAATGAAATTATTCTACAGTTGTATTTTGCTTTTTTTTATTACCTTTTTAAATTATAACATATCATATATTTTATGAACAGTATTATATAGATGTTTAGGTAAAAAAGATCCATTGCGTTTTATTCATTGTTATTAAATTTTTCTCCTACTTTATTAATATCAATAATGGGCAATTATTATATAGTTGTTTTACACGCCGGTCATTATAATTAAACATTCCTTATAAACGGCATCCTACACACAAATGGAATGCTGAAAAAAAATTGGTTTAAAATGTCCACCAGAGGGCGCTTTTTCGGGATAAACGTGAAATTTAACACAATGACCAAAACGGAATACAGAAACAATATTAACAGTCCAGAGCAAGAATTATGAGTAATAAAATGGAAAACTGGGAAATCTGACAGTTGTAGGATAAAAATGTCGAGATTTGCATGCTTGGGAAGAAGAGGAAGCTTCATGCTAAACAGGTTGAGGTATAAAACATATGCAGAGGTTGTCATATTTAAGTCGATGTTTCCGGCTGTACTAATGATGGTATCTTTAGTTGAACGTTATTGATGAAGCTCTTTTACGACAACAAGGGGAATGCTTCTGCTGCAGTTCGTGAACTTTGTCTTAGAAAGAACCTACGATGTAGGCCAATATCTACTAAAGGTGTCCGAGACATGATTAAGACATGACGGGGAAATTAGAAATTCAAATTGGAGGCGTTCCACTCCAGTATTTGTTGACACTGTGAAGACAGCTGTTGACTCACAGTCACAGACATCAGTTTTTGAGGGCAGTAGTGCGAGTGCAGTTTCTCGACACACAGGCTATTGTTACAATACCATCTTAAAAGCACTCAGAAACATAATCCACTATTTCCAATACAAGATCAGCCATACCCAAAAACTGCTGGATAGGGACAAGCCGCAATGTATCAGATTTTCTCTACAAAATCTCAGTTTTCTCAACAGAATGACTGTTGATCTGTAATAGCCTTGGAATATTCTGTGGAGCAACGAGGCTCATTTCTACCTCAATAGGATAGTCAACACAGACAATTTCTGCATTTGGACTAAAGAAAACGCTCGGATACACACTGAAATTCCCTTACAGTCCCCAAAGTTCACTGTCTTGTATGGATTCACGGCTACATTTATCTTTAAGCCATTCTTCTTTGAGGAAATCGGTGGATGAGGGCTTGTTACGTGTTCCAGTACTGGTCAATGGTACCATGACATGCTGCAGACGCTTGTTTTTCCTCACCTACAGCAAAGACGGGTCCTTACATCGACCATTTTCAGGCAGGATGGTGTGCTTCCACACATCCGTGGGTCCGTGAAGGTACTATTGGTCCAACACGTCACAGAAGGACGTATTATTAGTTGCTTCTTTCTCAATCTATGCCACTGTCGTGTAGTCCTCGTTATATATTTGAGTAAAAACCTGTGATCAAATGTATAGTGGAATTTATTTTTAATTGCTTTGTGTTAAATATTTTTGTACTAAGAT